>PVIW01004946.1:0-118248 GCA_004026585.1 Noctilio leporinus | reverse complement strand
GATTTGTTGATGATTGCCATTCTGACAGGTATGAGGTGGTATCTTATTGTGGTTTTAATTTGCATCTCTCTGATGACTAGTGATGTTGAGCATTCTTTCATATGCCTCTGGGCCCTTTGTATATCTTCCTCAGTGAGTTGTCTGTTCAGGTCCTTTGCCCATTTTTTAATTGGGCTGTCTGTCTCCCTGGTGTTGAGTCACATTAGTTCTTTATATATTTTGGAGATTAAACCCTTGTCTGAGGTATCATTGGCAATTATGTTTTCCCATATGGTTGGTTCCCTTTGAGTTTCGCTGATGTTTTCTTTAGCTGAACAGAAACTTTTCAATTTGATATAGTCTCATTTGTTGATTTGTTCTTTTATTTCCTTTGCCCTTGGTGAAGTATCAGTAAACATATTTCTGTGTAGGATATCCAAAAGTTTACTGCCTATATTTTTCTCCAGGACCTTTATGGTGGCACTGCTTATGTTTAAATCCTTTATCCATCTTGAGTTTATTCTGGTGTATGGTGTAAGTTGGTGGTCTAGTTTTATCTTTGCAGGTTGCTGTCCAGTTCTCTCAACACCATTTGTTGAAGAGACTGTTTTTACTCCATTTGATGTTCTTTCCCCCTTTGTCAAATATTAGTTGACCATAGAGTCCTGGGTTAATTTCTGGGCTCTCTATTCTGTTCCATTGATCTATATGTCTATTCTTATGCCAGTACCAGGCTGTTTTGATGACAGCAGCCTTGTAGTATTGTTTGAAGTCCGGTATTGTGATTCCTCCTACCTTGTTCTTCTTTCTCAGGATTGCTGTGGCTATTTGTGGGTGTTTTTGGCTCCATGTAAATTTTTGAAGTATTTTTTCTATTTCTGTGAAGTCTTATCATTGGTATTTTAATTGGGATTGCATTGAATCTGTAGATTGCTTTGGGTAGTGTGGACATTTTAATGATGTTAAGTCCATGAATATGGTGTATGCTTCCATTTATTTGTATCTTCCTTGATTTCTTTCTTCATTGTTCTGTAGTTTTCTGAGTACAGGCCTTTTACCTCCTTAGTTAGGTTTATTCCTAAGTACTTTATTTTTCTTGTTGCTATGGTAAATGGGATTTGTTTTTTTGTTTCTTTTTCTGTAGTTTCATTATTGGTATACAAAAATGCTTTTGATTTCTGGATATTTACTTTAAACCCAGCTATTTTGCTATATTTGCTTATTAGGTTGAGTAAGTTTTTGGTGGAGCCTATTGGGTTTTGTATGTACACTATCATATCATCTGCAAATAATGACAGTTTGACTTCCTCCTTTCCAATTTGGATACCTTTCATTCCTTTTTCTTCTCTGATGGCTATAACAAGAACTTCCAAGACAATGTTGAATAGAAGTGGAGAAAGTGGACAGCCTTGTCTCATTCCTGATCTTAGGGGGAAAGCTTTCAGTTTTTGGGCATTAAGTATGATGTTGGCTTCAGGTTTCTCATAGATGGCCTTTATGATGTTGAGGTATGCTCCCTCTATTCCCATTTTGCTGAGGGTTTTTATCATAAATGGTTGCTGTACTTTATCAAATGGTTTTTCAGCATCTATTCATATGATCATATGGTTTTTATCTTCAATTTGATGTGGTGTATTACATTTATTGATTTATGAATGTTGTACCATCCTTGCATCCCTGGGATGAAACCCACTTGATCATGGTATATGATCTTTGTAATGTACTGCTGAATTCGGTTGGCCAATATTTTGTTGAGAATTTTAGCATCTATGTTCATCAGCGATATTGGCCTATAGCTTTCTTTCTTAGTTGTGTCTTGCCCTGGTTTTGGGATTAGAATAATATTGGCCTCATAGAAAGAGTTTGGGAGTCTTCCCTCTTCCTTTATTTTTTGGTATAGGTTGAGAAGGATAGGAGTTAGTTCTTCTTGTTTGCACTTTTGTTGCCAGAAAAATGAGGAGCCTGGGAAATGTTGACAAATGACTCTTTTATAATGTCTGTAAATCAGCCATACAAATTAGCATATGTCTTATTCCTAACAGTAAAAATGTTCCCCAAGCCTTTTCTCTGTAGATAACACTTTGATGAGTTTTCTTGGGGTTCTCTGATTTTAGAAAATTTTAACTATGTTTTAGGTCTATGGGGAAGAGGAGTTTGGTTAGGGTTAGCATAAAAGTTTGATACAAAGTCTGACATGTGAGACAAAGGACAGAAACTTTGCAATTAAAACTGTCTTGGAAACTGAGGAAAGTACAGGTGCTATTTATTGCTCACCTCTCTCTCCCACAAAGACTTCCTTTTGAGAAAGAGCCTTGCTATTCATTAGTTCTTAGCTCTTCATGTTAGTTGGATGAATGACCAGAATTTTCATTCCATTTTTGTAGACAAGAGTGAAAAACAGTAAGATTTTAATTATTTTCTCAAGGATAGGACTGATCTTCTAATTCTAGTTCCTGTTCACTGCCTAAGCAGTTTCATAGCCTGTAATATTTAAATTACTGTCTAAATGTTTTATTTAATGATGAGTGGCTTTTGCCATCATAGATGGGAAATAGCTTTGGCCATTTTCTTGCTTGAATAACCGGAGTCTCTGAGAGGGTAGGCTTATTCTTCAAGGACCTCAAATGAGAAATCTATTTTAAACGTGTCCAAGTGCAAATTAGCTTTCTTAAAGAGAGAAAGAAACACACATGTGCGCGCACACACACACACACACACAGAGTCCCAGTTTTTCATCTATTAGCCTTCAGCTCATTGCTCCAAAGAAAATGAGAGCTGTTTTGCAAATAACTCTTTATCATTGTGATAATGTCTGTGGAAACTCCCTAAAAATTTCAAACAAAATAATAAAACAACACACACACACACACACACACACACACACACACATTGTAGCTAAAAGCCTGCCATGCATTTCTGAGCTAGTCTAAGAGAAATGCTGCTTTGAGAAGTGGTGTCAAAGAGGAATTCTAAAAGCAAAAGATAAAATTGGGTATTATCTAATCATTGGCTCAGTGATGAGCAACTCAATGCAAGGGAGCAAGTCATGACGTAAGGGTGCCTTGCGGCTCAGTTTCCCCATCTGTAAGCTTGTCTATTCTGACTTGAACAGATCCTCCTATTTGAACAAGCTCAAATAGGAGCTGGCATTTCCTTTGGGGTTATTCATAATGAGGAAGATGCTTTCGCCTCCTCTTCTACTTAGACTGAGCATTTTCATGAATAATTACATATAGTACGGCCTTCTTGTATCCAGAGGTTTAAGTGTTGTTTCCTAGCTTCTTCCTTCTTTCCAGGACCTGGCTGTTCCTAAAGCATTTTTGCTGACAATGAAATCTTTCCACTTGCTGCTCAGAGTCTTTCACAGATGTTCCCTGTATCAACAGAGCAGCAGCTGCTGCCTGGTCAGTGTGAGTCTAGGGCATCTGCTAGTGTCTTTTCGTCTTGGCAAATAACGTTCAGATAAGCAAATAACTTTCAAAAAATCTCAGAAGAATCTATGAATATGATAGTTTCCTTGTCACTTTCTGTTGAGGAATAGAAACTTGCCTTCTTTTGATGTTTTTATCACCTGGGATAAAGATTTATAAGGATTTATAAGGAATCTGTAAATTGTCAGAAATAGCAGTCATTGCCTTCTGAGTTGAATGTAACATGCTAAGCCAGTGTGGAACCCTGACAGGTCCAGATCTGCAATGAATGCTTTATAATTTCATTTTACCTGAACACAAAGAGGAGAGACATGCTTGTAGGTATGCCTGCAAGCAGAATGCAGTATATATGAATCTTGAGATCAAGCTCTATTTTGCTGAAATGAGGTTAGAAAACAATCTAAAGAAAAGTTATGTTTCTCCTAAGATTAAAAATTGAGTTCAGGCACCAAATTATCGTACATGCTTGTTTAAATAAGATTTGAACACTTTCAAGTGATTTCAGGTTTTAGTTTTCTGTTTGTAACTTCCTCTTGCTATTTCCCCATTCCTACTCACCTAAGGTCAGGAAAAATATATCTGATGTGATTTCTTTTATTGCCTACATATTTGATGTACAATTTTGATAGCTAAATTCATTATTAATCTTCAAGAAGGTAGTCTTAAAAACTAACCAATACCTTAATATTTTATTTGTAGGAGATATATATTTTATACGTAATCATATATGTGTGTATGTGTATGTATATATATAAACAAAAGCGGAAGATAGGGTAATATGTAGTCATATGTATGAGGTCTGTGCCAAAAGTATTGAGCCAATGTCAATATAATTAAAACAGTTTGCACAGCTGATTCTTTTGGGACATGCCTCATATATAAATATAATTCTATATAATAATATAAAAGTAATTTTACATATAAATTTTTTATATGTATATTATATATCTTTGTATAGAAAGAGATGAGGAAGAAAAGCACTGCTTTAGGTGTGAAATAAACTATGATAATCCTGCCACAAAGATAATTTTAAAATGTCATTTCAGTTCTCCCTCGTCAGTCTGTAAAATAATGATGACACCATCTGACCTACTTACTTCATAGGCTCAAATGAGAAAATGTTCCAAGGGAAAATGTAAATGTGAAGTTTGGGTGTTTGAGATGTGCGCTTGTGAAGAAATGCACATCTGCCCCACGACAGGCTCCCCCTCTGTAAACAGTCACTGATTTGAAGCAGGACAGTGTTAACAAAATTTTTGATTCACATATCTAAAAAGGAGGATGGCTTGTTGAAAGAAGTGTCATTATAGAAAGACTACCCCTGTCAAGTTGTATTGAATTTTAAAAGGTTTCAGGAGCATGTCTAGAGATTTTGTTCTTCCTTGTTCCACAGAGTCACCTGGGCCCCACCCCCCAGAAGCTCTCAGTTTCTGGGTCTGCACTGAGACTCCTGCAGGTTTCAGCTCCTTCGGTATTTTAATGGGCAGCCAGATGTCATAGCATTATCTCTGAAGGTGAAGATGATAATGTTCAACACATATCCAGGAAAAAGTTAGTACATTCAAATGACCACATTCAGGTCAATATTGTAAGCACTGAATTTTAACCAGAAGGAGACTATCATAGTACATACCATGTTGGGTGAGCTCTCTCCCCTCTCCTTTCTCCCTTCCCCCTTCCCCTCCATTCTCTGTCTCCTTCCTCCCCTTTTTCTTACCCTCTAGGTGTGCAAGACCATCAGCTAGCTAGAGTTTACAATTTTCTGCTATGCTGTGCATATCAGTTCAGATTAAATTCTTTAGAGGAAATTTTATTTTTCCTATACAGAATTGCCCTTTTAAATAACAAGTACATTTTAGGTAAAAGCTTTTCTATTCACAACCTCTTCATTACGATAAAAATAGCATGGTCCTGAGTAAGTGAGAATGCCCTTGAGTTAGGAAGTGAAACCATTTTGTTTGCCTAATGCTCATGCTGATTTCCTTTCCCCTTTGTGCATTGCAACCTCAAAAATTAGCAACAGTGCCTTGAATATTGAGATGGAATTATTTTTTATATATCACACATTTTAAAACCATGACATGTGAAACTTAAAAGCTGCTAAAAATTAGAGATACTGCTTTTCTCCAGAAGATGCTTCCTGAGAAATTAAAGTTTGGCTTAAGTTTATGAATGAGATTAAGACAGAAGTCTTTAATTAAAGCAGTTCAGAGCTGCACATAACAGAAGGCGAGCTTTGGCAAGCGTTGTGTTTTCTCCTGCTTTCTGGAAGGCTCCCATGGTGCTGTGGGATTTTGCCTGTCTCTTCCCTTTGGAGTAGGAGGGGAAGTGTTTGTTTTGGACTTCTTGTGGCCTGGGTCATCGTCCCAGGCCAGTGGAGGAGACAGAAGAAACATCAAAAGAATAGGTTTCCGTTCATCCCTCGTTCATCTCTCTATCAATCAGGTAAATTGAAAAAGCCATTTCATTTGTCTCTTTCAGGTTTCTTCAACCATCTAAACAATGGTGATTATAGTGCAGGGCTTGAGAGGGAGTCTGATGGGGATGCCACAGGTTTTAGGTAGTATTTCGTTTAAAGAGTACCTCCCTTCTCCAGCCCATGCCTGTTGACTGCCCTCACATTGTCTCAGGAGGGAGTGCCCAGGTATGGAGTGTGGGAGTGGGGAGGGAAGTGAAGAGGGAAAAATCGTAAGAACATCCTTCCTCTCTGCTATATACTGAATGTTTGTGCCCGCCTACCCCACCATCCATATGTTGAAGCCCAAATCTCCAGTATAAGAGCTTTGGAGGTGGGATCTTCAGGAGGTGATTAGAATAAGCCAAGGTCTTGAGGATGGAGCCCGCATGATGGGATTATCAACCTTATAGGATGAGGAAGGAACCAAAGCTTATTCTCTCTCCACTCTGTGAGGACACAGAAAGAAGGGAACCTTGAGTGGAAGAGGGCTTTCACCAGACACCAAATCTGCCAGTGCCTGAGTTTGGACTTCCAGCCCCCACAACTGTGAGAAGCACATGTCTATAATTTATAAGCCATCCAGTCTGTTCGTAGCAGCCTGAACTGACTAATCAGCCTCTGTCCTTGACTCATTTTTCTGTATTTGTAGAATTCTTAATTGGGAACAACAAAATCCACTTTATTTTTCCCTTATTTTTATTTTTTGTAATAATCTCAAGCTTGTAAAACATCACAAGAATAGTACAAAGAATAACATACCTGTCTTCCCAGATTTCCTATTTCTTAACATTTTGTCTATTTGCTTTACCATTCTTTCCACACATACTTTTTCCTGAATTAGTTGAGAATAAGTTACACATCTAGTGCCCTCTACTCCTAAGTTGTCCAGTGCATAGTTTCAAAAAATAACTGTACTTTGTTACATAACCATAATACAATGATCAAAATTAGGAAATTAATATGAAGCAGTACTATGATATAATCCACCTCATTCAAAATTCTGTAATTATCCCAGTAAATGTCTCATATATAAAAATACTTTATCTATTATATATGGTTGAAAATATTTTCCATATGTATATATCTAAAAATACTAATCTTTTAAAGCCATGCACACATGCACACACACATACACCCAGATGGCTTTCTTAAATTAGCTAATTTTAATGGCAAGGGAGATTATTGAATAATAATAGCTAGTTTGATAATCTCCAAAAAGGTCAGACAGCTACACTCTGAAGCTATGCAACAAGAGAAAAAGCCCAAATGAAAGACAGAGCTCTCTCCAGAGAAAAAAAAAATAAAAACAATGCTTCACTACTCAGTACCTATGCACTTGGGACTGGATTCTAAAATGCTGCTATGGCTACCTTCAGAATATTTTTGAAAGAGTGACTTGCTTGTACATGACCATCTGTTTTTCTTGTTTCTCAATCCAAAGCCCTCATAGCTGTGCCTGACTGGTAGAAGCTAAGTCATAGGCCATTACCCCAGCATCAAGGAGAGGTGGGAATGCAAGATTTCTGGCTTCTTATAATGTGGGAAATTACCAACATGTAGGAAGGGTGTCCAAAGATGTTGGGCAGTAACAAAAGATAACAGTAGCAACATCAATTACAAATAGTAACAGCTAACATTATTGATCATGCTTTGCATACGAGACTTCATTTTAAATATTTTGCTTTTTAATGCATTGAATCCACACAGTGACCCACTGAGGTGGGCAATATTATTGTCCCTAGATCATCAATAACTGAGGCACACAGACATTTAGTAAGTTGCCTGAGATTACTAACAAGTAAGAAGCAGAAACCAAATTCATACAGGTTCTTAACTTTCACATCTTCCTTTTTTACACACATAATAGAAAATGGTAATTTTTCAGAAAATTCAGCAATTGCATTCTTAGGCATCTATCCCACAGAGATGAAAAACTTCAGTTCACACAACAAATGTTCGTAGCAGCTTTTTGGTACCAGACTTACCCTCCCACCATAAACAGCAAATGATGATAGAACAATTAGGCATCCATATGCAAAAAAATGAACTTTGATCCTCATGCCAAATTAAAAAAGAACTCAAAACGATCACAGACCAAAATAGAAAATTTAAAACAACAACACTTTGAGAAAAAAGCGTCAGAGTAAATCTTTATGGCTTTGTCTAAGCAAAGATTTCTTAGATATGAGTCAAAAATTATAATTCAAAAGGTGGTAAATTGGACTTCATCAACAATATAAAAATGTCTTTGAAAGTTATTTGAAAGTTGAGGGAAGGAAGAGACAAGACATAGAATGGGAGAAAATACTTGCAGATCATGCCTTTGATAAATGAATTACATCCAGATTATATAAAGAACTCTCAAAACTCAATAGTAAGAAAAAATAACTCAGTTTTTTAAAATAGGCAAAGATTTTAATCGGCATATCCCCAAATAAAACATTCCTATCATTAAGTATTGGAAATGCAAATTAAAACTAGAATAAACTACCCCTGTACACTTACCAGAATGACTACAATCAACTGACTATTTCTAGTGTTGGTGAGGATGTGGGAGTATTGGAATGCCCATACACCACTGGCAGGAATGCAAAATGATACAGTCAATTAAAAGCCAGTTTGGTAGTTTCTTAACAAGTTAAACACACAACTACCATTTCATGCAACCATTCTGTTCCCAGGTGTTAAGAGACACAAATTCATAATTCCACACAAAAATGTGTACTTGAATGTTCATGGCAGTGTTATCTATAAGAACCAAAACTGGAAACAACCTGGATGTCTTTCAACAGGTGAATATTTAAATCAACTGTAGTGCATCCATACCATGGAATACATGCTATTTCGCAACAGAAAGAAATAAATTATAGATTTACACAACAATTTGAATGGATCTCAAAGGAATTATGCTGAATGGAAAAAAGCCCATTTCAAAGGTTTTATGCTATATGATTCCACTATAATACAATTCTTGAGATGATAAAATTATAGAATTGTAGAATTGAAGTACAGATTGGTTGCCATTTAGGGCCAGGAAGGGGGCACAAGAGAGGTATGTGATTATAAAGAACAACATTATAAATTCTTGTGGTGATGGAACTGGTCTGTGTCATGACTGAGGTGATGAATACACAACCCTATGAGTGTGATAAAGTTGCTTAAAACCAAACATACATAAATGAGTGATAAATGAGAAAATATGAATAAGGTCCACAGATTGTATTGATGTCGATATCATGGTTTTCGTGTTACACTATAAGTTTTGCATGTTACCTTGGGGGGGGGGGATGGTTAAAAGATAAAGAATCTCTGTATTACTTCCAATAACTGGATATGAATTTATAACCATTTCAAAATGAAAAAGTTAATTTAAAAAGCATACACATATATATCCAAAAAACAGCATGAGATGAGATACCTTTATTCAGGTCTTCAGTTTTCAAAAACTGACATGAGAGGCAGACAAGAGACATACAATTTACTATTACGCATTTAATTTTTTAGAGCACAGGATTAACATTTTAATTTTACTTGGATGCAGGACAGTTTATGCATATGTAATGCCACTATCAATCATTATTTTAGCTTTGTCTTTTCTAACTTTATCAGTCTTGGATTCTTGGTTGAAGTAATAAGAACAAGTATAATTATCAGGCAAAAAAAGGGAGGGGAAGCAGGGTTATTTAGTGAAGGATCAAGTGAGCTCAGAGAATCCCCTGGAGCGCTACAAAACCAATTTTGGAAATGAGCAGAAACAAAAGCAGTTCTGGAGGTCAGAGCCTCATAAGTAAAGTGGTCTCCTGGTAGGAATAGATAGCTGGGGTGGCATGGTTTCTGAGAAAAATGCCCTCCAAGCATATTCAGGCATAACATCACTTACTCATGGGTAAAAGTGTAGCAAAAACATCTTTCCATTGAGGAACTTTTATCCTGTGCCTTCCTCCTGGTTGTATAGAGACCAACGACCTGGCCTTCCTGGTCTTCTTAGCATGGGGCAGGCACCAGAATTGAACACCGCACCAACTTCCCACAGTGTAGGAGGGATAGTGGCTTCCCTAGTGACAATCGGGAAGTGAATGGAAAGGAGAAGTGAATGCTGGCTGACCATGTGATGGGTCTGCCTCAACATGTATTTACACATATATGAAAAGAGTGTGGTATTTAAAGAGTGCTGGAAGGCAACTTTTCTGTGTCCCAAATTCCTTTTGTCTAGTTTCTGAAATTCCATCATTTGGGGATATTTTCCTCTTAAGCATTAATTCTCATGTGATAGTCTATTCAAAACATGTAAGCCCTGGCTGGTGGCACAGTGGATAAAGCCAACCTGTGAACCCAAAGGTCGCTGGTTTGATCTCCAGCCAGGGCACATAACCAGGTTGCAAGCCTGGTCTCCATCCAAGTCTATAGCTGGAGGCAGGTAAAAGGCAACCATACATTGATGTCTCTCTCCCTTCCCGCCTCTCTCCCTTCCCCAGTCTCTAAAAATAATATATAAAATCTTTAAAAAAAAAAAACACACATTTATTCCCCTGGTAGAGGCAAAATGCCAAGTTGCAAATATCTAAATATTAATATCAGATTGAAAACTCTTAGGAGTGCTCACCTGGAATGTGAAGATTAGAAAAGTGACTGCTCTAGTTTTGTCCAGGGTTGGCCCCACCTGAGGAACAATTTAGGGCCAGCGTACCTGTTTTCAGTGTTGTCAGTCCCAGGCTATGAAAAGCTGCAAAGCAAGGCAGAATCAGAAGTCAGATTATGTATGTGATGTGTCTGCAAACCAGATACATGTCAAACCTGCAAATGGCTCCTCTGAATGGCCATTTACTCTAGAAGTGAATATACGGGTACCAGTCACTAAAATGCCACAGGTAAGAAATTGATTCTATTCAAATATAACCCAAATAAACCTCAGGGTCCACTTAGATTATTCTTGGCACAATAACTCAAAGGAACACAGTCCAGTAATCAAAAATAATTACTGGAAAAGTGATTTCAGTTTTGTTTGCATCCCCCCCCCCCAAATTAACTAAATTGTGTTTAATTTATAACCCACAATCTTTCCACGAGCCTCCTTCCTTGTTTCTTTCTTCTTTTCTACCACACAGCAAACCTGAGGACCTTTTCTCTAGCTCTCAACTCTCAGTTCCAAACCTATTTTCATCAATCACCTCTCTGTCAACTGAGTTTTCCTCTTTCATATATAAATATTTAAAATATCTATGTAAATCAGATGTCACCACTCCTTGCCTTATCCCCATCCAAGTCCCTAGCTGATAACCTTGACCTATTTGAGAGCCAAGGGCACATGGGGGAACAAAAGAACAAAGAACACTTTTCATTCATAATAATTTTGGGTCCTGTTACCCAAGGATTTAATCATAAGTGAGTGTGTGGACAGTCGAGTCCAGGCGAGGAACATTAGCTACAGAGACATCCTGTCAAGCATGCACAAGTTCACATCACCAACGCACTGAAGGTTAAACTCTGCTGAGCAGACAATAGTCTGTCAGTCCATCTTCCCCAAACAGGAAACTTCATCTCTGGGTCCCAAGTGTAGGTCTACCTGTCTCTCTCTGGCTCCTGAATTGTTGCCACAGTGCACCTGGATTCTAGTTACAGTGAATCTGTGCATGGTGAGCAAGCTTTACATAACTCGTATTTTCACAGCACTCACGTTGAGGGTCTTCAGGCCCCCTCTGCAAGTCAAGATGTCCTTTTGGCATCTCTTCTCCAAGTCACCTCCTCCAGCCTCGTTACTCAGAGGTGCTCTTGGCATTCTCATCAGCAAGTGTGATCGGGTGTAAAAGAGGATGGGAGACCAAAGTGACACTGCTGTCACCTAGAATGGACGTCCTGAAGCTGACATGTGTATACACAAAAGCCAGGCGCAGTCTGCTCACCTACATCCGTTGGCACCAGGGTGAGAGCCAAGGACAGGGCTCTCATAACTGGAAACACAGTGCCTTGTCATCAAAGACTAGTGAAGCATAGAAAAATTTAATCCTTTCAATAGCCCTGGCACATAAACTCTATACAGATTGTGACTTTAGAAGGTTTAGCTACCAGATTTGGATGCAGCCGGTTCCTAACATGTACAAAGAAGCAAGCTTCCCATTCTGTGTGCTACAGAAAACTTCAACAGAGGGAAAGAATCAGGACTGTGAACTTTAACTCAATTATTCCCATGATAATAGTTTCCAAAATTTGTTTCATAGAACACTAGGATCATTGGAGGTATTAATAGACATTAATGTTCAGCACTAATTCCAACTTAATATTTACTGACTTCCTTCCCTACAATGTGCTAGGCATGTTTCTAAGCTCACAAGATCCATCAATGAACAAAGGAGACAAAAATTGAAAACGATGATAAGGAGATCTCAGCTTGGGGAAACTGGATCTATGAATAACTCTGGTAGGAGTATTTGGAGGAACAAAGAACTAAATTCATTAGACTTACTTCATGGATGGTGTTGCTGTTGTCTTCCTACTTAGTAATCTTTCCAGAGAACTTAAAATTTCTAAATGCATGACCAAAATATGTGAGCCAGAACTTCCCCTACGGAGGGAGAAGAAAAGAAGGACGTTGATATTTCAGTAACAACTATGATTGACAAACTAATTATATTTTATTTAATCTGAACACTAACCCTATTATGTGGGTATCAGTCTCAGTTTATATACAAAATTGCATTGGTTTTCCGAACTAGAAAATAATGGAATGCTAATGTTTTTTTAAGCAACCAGTTGACCAGCATCAAAAAACAGAATTCATCCATAAATCATTCACACGTAGCATTTTTTAGAATCGTATTGGATCCTTCGGGATACAGAGATGCTCAAAAGAAAGATTCTGCATAGTGAGACAGCTTGACTCTCTTATCTGGTCTGAAGAGAAGGAGAGAGAAATTTAGAAGAGAACCTAATTCTTCAGTTGATAGTATTTTATACAGAACATTTTTTTTCCCAATCTGCTATCCTATCAAATAATCTCTCTCTTCTCTCTCTCTCTCTCTCTCTCTCTCTCTCTCACACACACACACACACCTTTTTTTATATCATCTGGAATTCTTGATTCAGAGAGCTCCCAGAAACTGTATGGCCTACATCTGTTGATCAGTTAGGCCACACATTACCCAAAAATGTTTCTAATTCTTACCAGAGTTTTCAAGATTGGCAGCATAACACAATTAGAAATTAATGGTTTTGATTTACATAGAAGAATAGAAGTTACTAGTTATTGTCAGTAAAAAACGTTTATTTCCTAAGATAAATTTTTAAACAAGCAGTTCTCAAATGTTTTAATCTCAGTCCTTTTTTATACTTAAAACAATTTTGAGGACCCCAAAAAGAATTTATTTTAAGTGTTTATCAATATTTACCTTAAAAATTAAAATAGAAAATTTTAAATTATTAAGCCAATAATAAATCCATTGCATGTTAATTTTTAAGAAAAAATATTTAATAATTATTTCATAGTTATATTTTACAAAAGTACTGTTAAACATGACATTATTTTACTCTTTTACAAACCTTTTTGGTATCCTATATATGAAGACAACTGGGTTGTCATATACAGTTCTGAGTTCAATCTGTTGCAATGGCACACACCGTGCAGCCTCTAGAAAACAGCACAGTATGCTCATGACAAATGAGATGGAGAACAGCAAATAAAATCTTAACATTATTATACAAATAGTTTGACTTCACAGACATTCTAAAAGGGCGACTGGGACCCACGAGCATTCTCAAGCCACACCTTCAGAATGCCTGTCCTAACTAGTTCAAAGAACTTCTCTCTTTGAGAGTAATCTCCTGATGGCAATTGTATGAGTCAAAAAAGGAATGAGAAGTTATCAAAAGTATAAGAGAAAAAAGTAAATTTTCTTCCTTTGGTTTCTATGGCAAATGATGATTTTAATTCAGCTGATAACTTTTTATATGATGAGATTTGGTGCATTGGTCCCTAGAACATTCCTCAGCTTTGGGAGGTGCTGTAGGTAAGTCCCAGGAGAGGCGTTGGCCTCCAGCCATGTCAACCACCAGCCAGCAAGTCTGTGCTATCCCAGTGCCCCACCATTCCCTGTGGATTCCTAACATCTTCAAGAATTGGAACTTCCTACTGTAGAAATTATAAAAATGTTTTCTTATAAAGTAAGAAGTGTTCAGATTTTCTCTCTTAATAATTCTGATTCTCCTAGAGTATATATGTAAGACAAATACTAAAAATTATACCCTTGAATTTGTGAAACTAAGACAGAGAAAATTAATATGCTCAAAAACAGACAAAGGCTCTTGACTCCTTAACTATTATTAATTAAATGAACCTTTAAAACACAATAGGTCTAATAAAAGGAATTGGCAGAGTGAACCTATTTTTTATTTTTATTCTCATTATGTCCGGTTCTCCAAAACGCTTACAGTCAAGGTTCTTGGGACATTGTAATTAAAATAAAGCTACCTCTCCATATTAACATTTGACTTCTGTCTGTGAGAATATACTTCTTTGGAAATAGTTTGTAATTCGCAAGGCTGTAACTTAGACCAGATGGCAATAGATTGAGGACATGTAAGAATGTAGTGGCCCTAACATCCTGTGTTCTGGTTACTACTTGTGAACAAATTATCACCAAGCTTGGCAGCCTAAAACAATAATTTGATTTTGCTCAAAATTTTGTAGGTCAGGAATTCAAGGACCGGGCTGTGCAATCTGCACTGAGGGTCTCTCACATTGGCTGGGCTGTAACATGATCTGAAGGCTCAACTGGGGTAAAAATGTGAGTTCCTATTGATTCATTTGTTGATGCTGGTCAATAGGAAATCATATACACTGTCAATCAGAATGCCTGTATGTGGGATTTCCAGTGTGACAGTTTCAAACTTCTTCCTTGGACCCCCACCAGAACAAGCATCTTAAGAAATCAAGGCAGAAGCCTCTCAGCTTTTTCTGACCCAACCTCAGAATTCACTTAGCATAACTTCCCTAGCATTCTGTCAGTTACAAGAGAGTCATTAGAGTCAGCCCAGATTCAAGAGGAGGGTGCACGGAACCTACCAGCAATGAGAGAAATGTTCAATAGTTTGCAGATGTGCTTTAAAATCAACATGCCATGTAAAGTTGAACATGTCTATTTTAATATTGTCAAATGAAAAGAAATATTTCCCTTGAAGGCTATGTAATTTGAGTAAAAATTCATTATGTCTTTATTATAATTAAAATCTTTTGTGATCACATGAAAACAGTTTATGCTCAAACTCCTTATTTCGATTCTGTTAAAAATGTTGTAGTCTATGTAAAGGAAGCAACCTTTTCCGGAAAATATTCTAAAGAATTCTTTTTTCAAAAGTTAATTTGTTAAAAGCTGCAGATTGCTAGGCTATTGATATAATTGCTGTTAAATTAAGTATATGTACTAACAATTGTGTAGATAGGCTCTGAGTCAGGAATCGGCTGAGGGAAGGGTGTAAACATGAAGAAATTTATATATTTTCATCAAAGGGCTAGTTAGCTTCATTTTATTATTTTTAAAGATTTTTATTCATTGTTTTAGAGAGAAGGGCAGGGAAGGAGGAAGAAAGGGAGAGAAACATCAATGTATGGTTGCCTTTCACCTGCCTCCAGCTACAGACCTGGCTGGAGACCTGGCTTGCAACCTGGTTATGTGCTGGCTGGGAATTGAGCCAGCGACCCTTGGGTTCACAGGCCATTGCCAATTGACTGAATTGCTTCATTTTTTTAATGTGAAAGTAAAAAGGAACAGTGAAGAAAATATATATATTTTAAAACTCCATACAGAGTTATAAGCACTTGAATATTGGGCAATAGTGAAGGAAACTATAAGCCTAATTTCCAAAACTAAAAAGGAACATCAGTCGAAAGAAACTATAAGGGCATTGAACACTGGGTTGTCCTAATGTCCAAGAGTTGAACCAGATCCAGGACAAGTTAACAGTGAAGACAAAATTTAGGATAAGTTGAAATGAAATATTCTAATTTAGGACTGTGAATTAAAGTTAAGTTGAAATTCATAGTAATTTACAGAGACAGTATGATACTTATCTTTAATTTTAGATACAGAAATTTCATGTCATAAGGAAAAGCTTGAAAGTCAAACCCCATATGAATTTTAGATAAAAAATGCTCCTTTACCTTTTGCCTGGATTCTTGCTATCAGCTTTTAACTATACCCCACTCTTTTACCTTTGGCAACAAAATTATTTTAAAGCCTAAGCCAGTCTCAGAATTTTTCATGTAAAAAGCAAGGCCTTTGGAGCACCATGAGGTGTTTCATGATTCACCACAACAATTTCAGTAGAATCTTCTTCTGAAACCACCCAAGTGGGGTGATGTGTATACACATTATAAGGAGAACAGTATTTGAGTTTGTATTACTTTTCTTCAGCATTTTTCAGCTGCTCAGATCAGCCCAAAGGAGGAGAGACTAAATTTACCTCAAATTGACATTTTCCATTGTCAAAGAACAAAACAAATTAACACCAGGGCTTAAAAAAAAAAAAAGCAAAGCCAATTGTATTGACTTTTCAGGCAAGAAAACAAACGAATGAAAAAATACTCTGAGTAGTTGGTTGGAAGAAAATGTCAGAGGTCATTAAGCAATTGGACTGGGACCATTCATAGTGATTATGTTAATCAAAAATTGAAAACTAGCATTCTAGATAGAATGGAATGAATCCATTCCATTAGGTCTGTACAAAGATAATTTTAAAGGTTCCATTGCTTATTAGTCAGGAAAGAGATTTCAACTAGGTCTGGTAAAGCCTGCTAGGTCATTCAAAATTTATCAGCTTCAGCTGTTAGAACCAGTTGTAGTAACACTTAGCATTCCATTTTGATACCTCCTAGGCAAGGACTTCTGTAAGTAGGAATTTTTGCTTTCTGCCATGTAGAGGAGACAGGAAGAGGGAGAGTCAAAGAAGGATGCTGTTGGGAGACCATGAAATCTAAGCTGATTTAACAGGAAAGTAATAAGAAGAGGCTGAAAGACAATGTATACTGTGTGTTGCCTAGTAGTTCTCTAGCCACTTGAAGGGCAATGTCAGTGAGGCCCTTGAAGCAAGCAAGCTGGAAGGAGAGGGGGATAATGATGGAAAGGGGGAGGGTCTAGACAAAGAACATGTATGAATAACCCTTGGACATGGACAACAGTGTGGGAGTTGTCTGTGACAATGTGGGGGTGGGATGGGTGGAGGAGGGTAATGGGAAAATTTGGGAAAATGTAATAGAATAACCATTTAAAAAATCTTTAAAAAAAAGAATGCACAAATTATATAATCTCATCAGTAAAACTGGGATTAGGATAATACTGGCCTTATAGAAAGAGATTGAAAGTATTTCCTTGAAATTTGTGGAGTAATTTGAGAGGGTAGTAGTTCTTTAAATGTCTGGTAAAACTGACCTGTGAAGCCATCGGGTCCAGGGCTTTTGTGTGGTGGGAATTTTTTTTTTTTTTAATTACTGCTTCAATTTCACTTTTTATTGACCTATTCAGGCTTTCTACTTCTGCTTGATTCAGTTTTGGAAGATTGTATGTTTCCAGAAATTTGTACATTTTGCCCACATTGTCCAATTTCTTGTCATATAGTTGTTCATAGTAATTTCTTACAATCCTTTGTATTTCTATGGTATAAGTTATGATTTTGCCCCTTTCATTTCTGATTTGATTTGAGTCCTCTCTCTTTTTGTCTTGGTTAAAAGCTTATCAGTTTTGTTCATATTTTTTAAAAACCAGCTCCTATATCATTTAATTCTGCTCTAATCTTGATTATTTCTTTCCTTTGACTTGCTCTGGACTTCGTTTGTTGTCGTTTCTCTAGTTCTCGAACCTGTAGGGTCAGATGATTTATTTGAGTTTCTTCTAACCTTTTTAGGTAGGTCTGTATTACTATGAACTTCCTTCTCAGGACTGCCTTCACTGTGTCCCATTGGTTTTGGGCTGTTGTGTATTCATTTTCATTTGTTTTCAGAATCTTTTTTATTTCTTCTTTCATTTCATTGTTAACCCATTCATTATTATATTTTTTAAGTTTTATTGTTGTTGTATTACATCCATCCCCTTTTTGCTCCCCTCTGTCCCCCTCCCCACCATTCATTATTTAATAGCATGTTATTAAGTGTCCATGAATTGGAAGGTTTTGAACTTTTTTTTTCTTGAGATTGATTTCTAGTTTCAAGCCATTGTGATCTGAGATTTAATTTTTCTTGAATTTGCAGAGCCTTCTTTTGTGTCCTCCCATGTGGTCTATTTTTGAGAATGTTCCATGTGCATATGAAAAGAATATGTATTTTGCTTCCTTGGAGTGAAAAGTTCATTACATATCAATTAAGTCCGTTTGCACAGGTGGCAAACACAAGGACCAACAGCTGAATCCAGCCCTCCACCTTGTTTTATCCATCTGGCACCTTGTTTGTACCCGGATCATTTAACTGTTAAATAGTGGTTACATTTATACAGTCCTAAAATTCCATTTGGCTCTTTGAAAGCAATGGTGAGGCTGATGTGGCCCCCAGTGAAAACGAGTTTGACACCCTTGATCTAGAGTGTTGTTCAATGCCTGGTGTTTCTCTGCTTGAAAGATCTGTTCATTGTTGATAATGGGATGTTAAAGTCCCCTACTATGAGTGTATTACTGTCAATATCCTTCTTGAAGTACTCCAAGATTTCCCTATATATCTGGGCACTCCTATGTTGTGTACATATATATTTATAAGGGTTATATCTTCTTGATAGGTTGTTCTTTTTAAGCATTATGTAATGACCTTCTTTGTCTTTTTTTTAATGGCCTTTGTTGTGAAACCTATTTTGTCTGATAAAAGTATTGCTACCCCAGTTTTTTTATCATGTCCATTTGCTTGAAATATTTTTTTCCATCCCTTCACTTTCAGTCTGTATAGATCTTTTGTTCTGAGGTGAGTCTCATAGACAGTATATTTATGGGTCATGTTTTCTTATCCTTTCAACTACTCTATGTCTTTTGATTGGTACATTTAATTCATTTACATTTAAGCTTATTGATAGGTACTTAGTCATTCTCAATTTTCCCTTTGTACCTGCGTTTCTCTCTGTTTTTCTCTGTTTCTTCGTCTTAAAGCAGACCCTTTACCATCTCTTGCAATGCTGGTTTGGTGGAGGTATAGTCTTTTAGACATCCTTTGTCTGGGACATTTATTTCATGTTCCATTTTAAATGAGATCCTTGCTGAGTAGAATAGTCTTGGTTGTAGGTTTTTTGTTTGTTTGTTTTCATTGCTTGGAATATTTTCTGCTATTTCCTTCTGGTTTGTAGTTTTTCTGTTCAGAAATCACCTGATAACCTTATCGGAGCCCCCTTGATGTTATTACTGTTTTTCTCTTGCTGAATTTAGGACTCTCTTTTGTCTTTCAAATTTGCTATTTTAATTATGATGTATCTTGGAGTGGACCTCTTTGGGTTCATCATCATTGGGACTCCCTGTGCTTCCTGAACTTGTGTGACTTTTCCTCTCATCAAGTTAGGGAAGTTTTCTGTCATTACTTTTTCCAACAGGTTTTCTACCCCTTGCTCCTCTTCTCCTTTTGGTATCCCCATGATATAGATATTATGTTTCATGTTGTTCTTCAGCTCCCTTAAAACCTCTTCATTCTTCTTCAGTCTTTTTTCATTTTGTTGCACTGTCCGGGAATTTTTCCTATGTTGTCCTCTAGCTCGCTGATCCTATCCTCTGCTTCCTCTAGCCTGTTTTTAATTTCTTCTACTGTGTTCTTCAATTCAGAAATTGTAAAATTGTATTCTTCATTTCCTCTTGGCTCTTATTGATAATTTCTAATCCTTTTTAATGCTGGTACAGTTTTCAGTAAGTTCCTTGTAGCTTCCCTGGAGTTCTCGTAGTTCCCTGGAGGAGTTTGTAGTTTTCTTTGAGCTGGCTGAGCTCATGAGCTTCTCCTTCATCACTATTTTAAATTCCATATCTTATAATTTGTTTGCCTCTATTTCATTTAACACTCTTTCTGGGGATTCCTCCTCCTTTCCTTTCGATTGAGAGTTATTTCTTTGTTTCCCCATTTTAGGTGATTCTTTTGGTTTGTTTCTACATCTCAGGTTGCTCTGCTTTAACTGCCTGTTTTCATGGGGTGTCCTTCTGTGGCAGAAGTTGTATGGGACTCAGTGAAACGGTCTCTTTAATCTTTTGATCTGGATGCTCTAGGGGCACCCTATATTCAGTTTGTGTAGGCTGCCTCATAATTGGGCTTTGATTATTGATGACTCGTTTGTTTGTGGGTCATCTTCTCCAGGTAGTGAACTTGGAGTCACGGTCCCTTCCATGCTTTGTGTGCACCCATTATGAAGCCTCTTTTGTACTCCTTGGTTCAAAACTTCATATCAGCTATGATTTCTTTGATTGTTCAGCTTTTTATGTCAGAAGATCAGCTGTAAGTCTGAGTTGAAGCTAGAGCAAGTGGACTCAGTGTCAACCTCCTTAGCTGCTGTCTTTGAATCTCCTGTGTTTTCATACATATTAATAGTGTGTGAGAAGGTGCTAAGGATCAAATAATAAACATTTGTGTGTGATTTAATTTCTTCTCAGTTTTTTTACATTTCTTACCTTCCAGAAACTTTGTTGTTTTGGGTATCTGGGTTTAAATCCCAGCTGTAATTTTTCTAGCTATGTGACCTTGGACAAGTACACAAATCACTCTAAACCTCAGTTTTCTCATCTGTCAAATGGAGCCATGGTAGTTATAAGAATAAAATTAAATGTTCATGTAAATATTTATTATAGTAATTAGCATAGAATAAGGGCTCAATAAAAATTTACTGAGTGGTTAGGCAAAGAATGCATTTATTTATATAAATAAACACACATATACAAGCACATACATGTTCTTGTTACCAACCACTTTTTGATACTAGGCAAGTCACTTTAATATCTAGGCACAATTTCTTCAACTACTCACCTTTTGGATCCCAGAGAAGAACTAGTTTATTTCTTAGTCATTGCATTGGCACCTCATGCATACTTCTGCCACAGTACCCATTGAAATCATATGTGTACTTTTTTTCCACTCTAGACTGAGTTCTTTATGGGCACAGACTATTTATCAATTATCTCAGGCTACCATAACAAAATACCACAGCCTGGGTAGCTTAAACAACAGATGTTTATTTCTCACAGTACTGGATGCTGGGAAGTCCAGAGTCAAGGTGCCATATGATTCAGTTCCTGGAGAGATCTTTACTCCTGACCCACAGACATCTCACTATGTCCTCACATGAAAGATAGCAAGAAGAATGAGCAAGCACTCTGCAGTCCCTTCCTATATGAAACACTAATTATGAGGGTCCCACCCTCATGGCCTCATCTAATCTTAATGACCTGCCAAAGGCCCCATCTCAAAATACCATCATATTGGGGTTAGAATTTAAAAGTATGGGTTTTGGGAAGAAATAAGCATTTCTTCCATAACATACTAGCTTTAATATCCATTTCCACAAGGCTTCACATATCATTCATCCCTCAGGAGAAGCTTGCTGAAATTTTAACGTCCCATCTTATCCCCAAATTTTATCATTTAAAGTAATGAAAAATATATATCCACAATATGGTCTTTTCCCCTTATATAAAATAAAAGAACTTGAGTATTTTCAAAACTTCATAGTGTGGTGTTGCTTTGATATAAGAAAGCTTAATTTGCTGTATCATTGCATATTCATTTTAATAAGTGCCCTTGGAAGGAAAAATTAGGAAAATTAATTTTCCCTATTAGATAATTTTCATTCACTAAACAGTAACCGTTAAACAGAATTCACCATGTGCCTCACATTCATCTGTCCTCAGTAGGAAATATGTTCTGCTTCCTACTGTATTCAAAAGAAAATGTGGAAGAAAGGCTTCTAGTGACTAACATAACACCTGCAAATGTCTGATGGTATTGTCACCTAAGCCACCTGGATAAAGAATGTCACAAACCAGAGTCAAGTGGTGTGAAAGTTTTATTAGTGCTTTTATTCTGTCTCAAAAATATCACCCTGAGTTTCAACACCAAGTTATTACATATTCTTCTCGAATTCTCCCCCAAATAAAATACATTAATGTGTTCCCATTTAATAGAAACAGAACAAGCTAAAATGCTTCTAATTTTAATACCTTTTAAGTCTACATGGCAATTCTGAGATGAGTCACAAAGAGCTTTATTACTCATTATATTCACATCTAAGTCATTCTAGGTACATTTATCATTTAAACAGAAAAACATTACTATAATTTAGTGTTCTAAGTAACATCTCAAAATCCCCAGGTTTGCTTTGCCTAAGAAATAAAATTTTTGTGTCTTATTTCAAACTTACTAGGTTGAAATCCACTGAAGGTTAGGTTTTCATTCATATTCCCAGAGTCCTTTTCTTTTATTGTGCTAACTCATTATTTTTTTTTTTTTTTACTACCCTAAAGTAAAATGAGGGAGCAAGAACAATTCAGACCATAACTGAAAACTGAACTGAAAAAAACAACTACAACAACAAAAAACAAGATGAATTGGGAAGATAGGCTTGTTTTGACCTTCTATTGTTATATACTAGCTTCACTATTGAGCAAACTAGGAAGGTTAATAATTTTTTGAGTGGTTGACTTATTTAGCATTCTTTTTAGTGCCAATATGATAGTATACAAATTAAAAGCAGGGAGAACATAACATTTTGGGGTGGATTTCAGGTCAAGGATAATAGGCAAGCATTCAATTCCTTTTTACCACAAACTTGCTGAGAAGAGAGACTGAAGAATGCTAGTTTTCCTGTCTTACAAAAATCTTCTCACAGTTAATCCCATTTTCAATTCCATAGTTCTTATAGGACCTCCGTTTCCACATAACTAAACTTTGCTTACTTCAGCTTGTTTTGTTGCCTCTTTCCTTGGGTCTTGGAATCTTCTGGCATAGAAAAGAGGGCGAAATCTGTCTTCACATGTCACAAATCATTTATGTTGAATGCAACAGTTGTGCTTCATGCAGCTGAGAAAAGTATGGTGAAATAAACTTTTGCTCTTGTCCTCTGCAGAATGAAGCATAAGTGAAGAAGAAATGTAACAAAATTAAATTCTCTTTCTTGTGGTAAACTGAGTATAGGGAGGGAATGGGAAGTGATGTGCTTAACAACCCACTTTCTGGGCAGCAGGAGCCCTGATATGTAGTGCCTGCAGATTTCTGCGGTGTGAATGTACCACCATGGCTAATTTCAAAGCTATCAACATGACGCCGCTGACCACAGATATAAAGAGCTAGTTCTCATAGGTGGGCGTGAGCAGGCTCCGGCACACTACTGGACAAATAGAACCTCAGTTGAATCTTCCAGTGTGAATCACCTTCCCACCCAGAGATATTTACAAATTACTGACAAGTGGAAATATATGTATTAGCCTTTAAATCTTTTATAGGTAAAACTCTTAATTCCCAGGGAGGTTATAAAAAATACAAACATATGAAAGAATTCAGTAATATTCTATTTCTGGATTTCTCAGCCTCTTTTCTCACATAGCTCATCTTTTTAGCTCAAGTTTCTACACCTTTTTTTTCTTTCATGTCTATTATCAGGTCTCTTCTGATTTCATTTCTCTTCTCTATACAGGCTAAAATCCATGGTCCATTGCTTCAGCGAACACCTGCCTACCTACCAGAACCCACAGCTAGCTCTCTCTCTCTCTTCCCTCCCCACCTGCTGTTTAAAACTACAATCCAAGATCAATCCACTCATATGATTTCTCTTTTAACCTGGACAGCTGAGCACAGATTGAGAAAATCTAAGCCCTAGGCAGATGGTATTCTTCCTATTTATAGCTTACAGCGTCACCATGCCTTCAACTAAGTCTGTGAACTTTTGCTGGGTTCTGTTTCCAGTTACACACACCTGGTATTCTTAATATTTATCCCTTTTTTAAACTCACTACCCCATCTTTTCCCCATTCTTACCAAACAATATTGCTTCCAAATTCTCACCTCTCATTTCTCACCCTTTTCATCTATAAATAGATCTATAATCTCACTTGTTGTCTCTTTTCTGCCTTCATCCTCTCAAAGCCAAATTCCTCTATCTGTGTTTTGGTACTGGTTCTACTTATCTGTCCCTGGTTAGCATACCACACCAAAAGTTAGTGGCTTAAAAATTAGTTATTGCCCTGGCTGGTAGCACAGTGGTTAAGGCGCTGGCCTGCGAACCCAAAGATAACGCAACCATACATTGATGTCTCTCTCCCTCTCTGTCTCTCTCCCTTCCCCTCTTTCTAAAATAATGAAATAAAATCTTAAAAAAAAAAAAAAAAAGATAAAATTAAAAAAAGAATTAGTTATTGTTCTCTTATGGTTCTGTGGGCTGTCTGTATTCATTTGGGCATTTTTTTTATTGGTCTCTCGTGCAAGTAAAGTCAGATGTTGGCTGGAGCTAGCCGTCGGAGGTCTTGGATGAGCATGACAGCCAAGGCGTCCCCCTCCAGGCTGGCAGCTGATGCTGGCAGTAGGCTGGGAGGTCTGCTAGGGTGTGACTAAAGCATCTCCATGTAGCCCCTCCATGTGGCTTGGGTGTCTTACAGCCCATCATTGGGCTCTGAGAAAGGGCCCAAGAGCAAATATTCCAAAACAGAAGTTGAAGCTACCAAACTAATTTAAGGTTGCACTCAGATATGACACAGTGTTCAGTCTACTGTATTCTATTGGTCAAAGCAGTCACAGAGCTTACCAGATGCAAGTGAGTAAAGAAATAAACTCTGTCTCTTGATGGAGGATCAGCAAGGTCACATTGCAGAAGAGCATATGGGGTGGGAAATATTCCCGTGGCCATCTTTCTACAATCTGCCACAGTACTAAACTCTCCTGCTTTTTATCTGCTTCCTTCCTATTGGCTTCCCCCCACCCTCCTTAACCTATATAAGCAAGCTCTTAACTCTATGTTGTTAAAAAATAAGTATAGAGATCAATGAATCTATCATTTATAATATGTATGCTTTTCTTTGCACATATTCTACTTCAGTGAAATATTTATAGTAGAAAAAGAAAAATTTGTGACTCACTACTAGCAAATGTGTGGATCTTCATAATATGCATTTTTTTCTAGATTTTGCCTCTAACTTAGCACTTTTTTCTAGAGAACTAATTAGTGTTCATCACATATATAAAATTCAATGTTATAGTAAATCAATGTTATACTAATATTGAGGTAAATAAAACTACTACATAAATCTTCATGACCCCTCTATCTATCATTCTTTCTTTCTGTCTAGAAAAACAAAGTTTTTCCATTTTTCTGTGTCTTCCTATTTTTACTAGCAAAATGAGATAAACTGACCTCTTAACTTAGATATGAGGGGATTAGATAAAGTGTGAAAAAGATTTTGAGGTCTAGGAAGAAAGTCCATGTAAATATAAGATGTATGATTTCTATTATTGTCCCAATGAGGTTAGGTAAAATAATATCCCTTTGAAGTCAAAATAAAGATGATCCTGCATGTATATTTTAAGATAGAATTTTTCTGTGTTCAGGAAAGTAGGACAAAACCTTTTCTAATCCCGGGTTTTAGGAAAATGTATAAATTAGTCAGTCTTCAACATCCTCCATCTTTCCTTCCATGCCCTGCTCACTGACTCCTCCATGTTGTAGTCTCTCACCTTCCCTTTTTATACTATGGATCACTTAAAAAATAGTCATTGAGATCATTTCACCATGAAGTATAAATATATTAGCTGTCCCAGGATCAGGATATGTACAGTTAAATCTTCTTTATAATTATACAGTAGGGTTTTTCCCCCATGTTAAAGCAATTTGAGTACCAGGGCATGAAGGATGTGTCCAGAGGAAAGGCTCATCCTGTTGACATGCTACTAAGACCCTCCATATGGCTCTTCTTCTGTGATTTACAAAATACCAATAAATTATTGAGCAGCTTTAAGGAATTCACATTTGAATAAGCCCTATGTGAACCAGTCAAATCGTCTTGTTTCTTGATGTACATATATACAAGGTCTGTCCAGAAAGTAGTCATACATGCACTATGAAAATTAGAGGCATTTATTGAAGAAGATACAAGGTCCAAGAAACATTGTACATAGGATAATGACACCTTAGTTCCCTTCAAAGTAGGCACATTGGGACATCACACAGTTTACCCAATTGCCATCAGCTGTCCTATCATATTTTCCTAAAACTCATCAGTCTGAAATTTCTTCCCTTGCAAAGATGATTTTAGTTTTTGGGAAAAGACAGAATTAGCAGGGCACCAAATCTGGGCTGTAGTGGGGCTGAGTACCTGGGTCATTTGATGTTTTACCAGAAACTCTGCATGGGACATAATGCATGAGCAGGTGAGTTGTTGTGATGAAGCTGCCAATCACCAGCTGCCCATAACTGTGACCTTCTGAATCATCTAAATAGTTTCCACAGAGTAATTGTTACGTTTAATGATCCATTGCTCTATTAAATCATTTTGAATGTGACAGCCACACAGTACACATGTTTACTCAAAGGCATCTACTGTCCCACTGACTAGCACAGTAAAATCGTCACTGTTATGCCTGTTCATTCCAGTCTACTTTCCTTGGCTGCCAGGTTACATCAATGTCATGCAAACCATTCTCATTAGGTTAATAATGGTTGGATTACATATACAGGGTGCGTGTTATCAATTGGCAATAACTTTGCATCTCCTTATTTCATGTGGTTCTTATTAATTTTGAAAAACTAAGGTTATGATTTAATATCATTGTTTCAGGTATAAAGTATTAAATTTTGAGAGCAACCGTCATGTCAAAGGAATATGATGTTAGAGCAATCATAGTTTCTGGACGCAATCAGTTGGCAAAATTTTAGTAAAATAAACAACATACCACAAAAGTGTTATATTTTGAAATAAATTATTCTTATATGTAAATACATTTGCTGCAATAATAGACTCACTTTGACTTTGGAATTTTGAGTATGCTTTAATGAACTTTTCTTTATCTGTGGACATCATCATGTTTTCTATCTTAGCTTTAACAGTCTCTTTATTGGAATGAGGTTGTTTATTAACTTCTCTTTCACAAATGCTCCATACATAATAGTCTAAAGGATTTGCATCTGGTGAACCAGGCAGCCAGATTTCCTTTGACCAGAATTCGGGAATATTGACACTGAGAAATTCTTGCACCTTTTTGGCTATATGCTGGTGCACCATCTTGTTGGAAGGTAAAATGACGTTCATTTACAACTACTTCTCTCAAAACATCAAGGTAAACATCCTGGATCTTCATTGATAATCTCCTGGATTCTGTGTGCAATATATGGACTTGTGTGATCCTTGTGTACCTTATGAGTTTTCCTTGTTGGTGTGGCGACATCAGGATCAGCATCATACACCTTCATGTTATAAACTGTACATAAAAGGATGTTATTGAAGTCTGCCATTTCCTTAGTAGTGCTCCCTGTACACAGTCCAGAAATTATGGTTTCTCTAAGATCGTATTCCTTTGACATGATGGTTGCTCTCAGAATTTAATATTTTATATCTGAAACAATGATGTTAAATCATAACCTTAGAAACATAGTTTTCTCCAAATTAATAAGAAGCACATGAAATAAGGAGATGCAACGTTATTGCCAATTGATCATGAATACCCTGTTTATATATTTATATATATATATATATATATATATATATATAGATGGTGTTGAAATAGCTATATTTCATGCACATACATGCACACATATTGGAGGGAAGCCCCAAAAGTCTAAAAGTCTAAATCAGGATTGATCCCAAAGAACTGACATGTAACCTTATTCAAATTCATAAGAGCTTTAATAGGAGAAACTTACATTCACAGGCAGAGCAGCTGCTCCCAGCAGTGCCAGGCCAGGAAAAATCCACATTCCTCCCAGGACCACATCCCTTTTATAGGGGGTTAATAGTAAAACCATATGGTAGGTCTCACATAGACCACCAGAAAGAACAATGCATTCCTAAGTTAGCAGATAACATTAGGCCGTTATCACTCCACATTCATTAACTTCCTTCCTGGGAGCTTGATGTTTATCTTTGGGTGTCATTCAGGTTTTCTAGGTAGCCAGCTGAGCCTGAGGCTACAGAGAGTTAATAGAGTCCAACATTTCTCAAACACTTGTGCTGCTGGTGCCATGTTGTGTCTAAAGTAAATTCCCCTACATATACCAAAGCTCAGAAGCAGAAGTTTCCAAATTAGCAAAATCTCTTCTACATATCCTTGAGTTTCTTTTTAGTTCTACTTTCAAATCTTCAACCTTAAACCCATGTCGGTCTTTAACCCCAAACCTGCCCAGCCTTCCCTAGCCAGGCAGCAGCAGAGCAAAGTGGTAGCACTGCGAGCCAGCAAACCATCTCCAAAAGGGGAAAAGTGATCTGCCGCCTCTTTTTTGCTAATATATCTTGGTTGCCTCCAGCCTTGTTGTTTTTCCCCTAGACATTACTGGACTTAGGAAAGCAGTGGCCTGGAGTAGACAAGAAGCAGAATGCACTTTTCACCCCACCCCCAGCTTGCAGAGAAGAGCAACTCCCTGCTATTGCACCATAAATAATTTAAAAATCTCTTCCAGGCTACACAGTCAAGATGCAGATTTAATTTATTCCCTGAGAGGACTAAAGGTGGCTATATAGACCCAGTTCATAGCCAAGCTCAGTTGGGGACACTAGTTTCTTTCAAAGTGTGTCAAACTTAGAGAGCACATGCCCTCAGGTCTAATACCGAACTTGTTGCTAGAAATGGTTGGTTTTGTGTTTTGTTTTGTTCTTTATCTTCTTTGTTTTGCTTTTCCTGAGTATTCACCATTAGGGAAGAAACTTTATTCTACAACAGAAAGGCAAATAATTCTGATGGAACTGCATGGCATTTTGCATATATGTAAGTTTAAAGAAAAATATCTGCAATAAGTCTAATGTTGCTGACTGGTGACAGCAGAGATGCAAGGGGTGCAGATTAACTGGAGGGAGAGGACAAAGAATAATAGATACACAGCTAAAACACCCAAACATACTTGGCTTATTATTGAGTACAAAATTGAATAAATTTGATTTCTACACATGAACCTCCTATCAATGTTTTATATAAACATTTTTCTCATTTTAAAGAATTTTAAAGATGCCTGTCCTGCCTTTTTATTCCTGACTTTAGAAAGCGTTTAATGGTTTGCACATGAAGTACTTCCTTTAGAAAAACATTCCTTTCACTCATCCTCCCTCCCTCACCATTCACTATGAGGGCATTTGCAAATGATGTGGAGTGTGATCAGAACCTTTCTAACGAGTGCTTAATAATATCAAGCTTTGTTTTCAAGTCTAGGTTGCTATGATTATGTTCCTAAGGAAGCTTGTTAAATTTTGGAAAGACTATATAACTCAGAGTCCTGACCTGTCCCTCTGACCTCTGAGGTGATTTGAGGAAGTGACTTCAACAAATTAACTTCTCAATTGTTTCAAAATGACTGAGAGATATAAAGTGAAGAAAGTCACTGTAGTAGTTTAGTGATGTTCTATGAACATTTTTGCAAACTTTTAAGGAAAGTTTTCCAAATCATGGAAAATCATTCCAACAAAACATCATCTGATTCACTTCGCACAGCTGTCAGCTGACTAAAAGCATTTATGGATCCCATTAAAAGTTGAGAGGAATGTTTGGTTTACGCTGGTCCATCTACACTGACAAATGTCCAAGACTGTGCTGACTCTATTATAAAAATGTGAAAATAAACCTACAGAAACAAGAACAACAACAACAGAATTCTACCAAAATTTAAATGCTCTGTCATAGGCTGGTAGGCTTTTTGGCTTTCTGGGCACATGGAGAGAGGAAAGAGGAGAATTTTGTTCTTTTGGTGAAACCACTTGCCTGAGAGGAATTGTAATTTGCAAAATTATGTTATTTCTAGAGCGATATCTATCTTTTGTATCACATACAGAAACTGGGGGGACAGTGCACTTGGTGAAGTGTTCTGAGGTCTTCCCATATAGGATGCTTATTCCAGGAATTTCTGGGTCACCTTTTTTTTTAATATATTTTTTAAAGGTTTTATTTATTATTTTTAGAGAGATGGGAAGGGAGAGAGGGAGAGAGACATCAATGTATGGTTGCCTTTCACCTGCCTCCAGCTACAGACCTGGCTGGAGACCTGGTTATGTGTCCTGGCTGGGAATTGAACCAGTGCCCCTTGGGTTCCCAGGCCAGCACCTTATCCACTGTGCCACCAGCCAGGGCCTTGGGCTACCCTTTTTGGTAGTTAAAATAAAACACAAACTTAAACCATTTCAATTTCTCTCTCACTTGTGTTGAGTCAGCTCCCCTAACTGAGTGCGTGTTGGTGTAAATGTGCACGCATCCTCCCACTGGCATGTGTACACACATATATTGTACCAAGCTGGCCAATGCAATATTTATGTTTGTACTTTGAGCTGCCTAAGATTTTGTCATAAAATCTACGGCTGCTGGAGGGGAGAGAGCACATAAAACTTTCATGACTACTATAAAAAATACAAAATGTTATCATTAATATTTAATAAAATTTGCAGCAGTCAATGAGCAAAATCAATGTTTTTTAATTAAGTTATTCATTTGTAATACGAGCTGTACCTTGTTGTGTGTTAGCATGCAATTTAGTAGGTTGAACTTAAAATAAATAAATAAACCTAATGTTATAGCCCTTGGCGTGATGGTATTAGTAATAAAACTATTAATTGGTTGCTTTTCTTTGATAAGCAAACAGGGTTTCTTCAGTGACAACATCTTGTATTCCCAAGTGTTTCATGACTCTCAAGCTGGGTGCCAGCCAAGGTGTTTAGTAAGATGAATTGCAGTCCAGGCTATTTATAACAGGTACTTCCACACTCCTAGCACATTGTCCATTCTCACCAGGTCTCTTTTATAAGGAAAGGGAACAGCTAAGGGGTGGAAGTTTACACAGCAGGGGTGGGTTTTTAAATAAGGATTCAGCGTCATCACATGGTAAAGAAATTAGCAGCAAATTCAAGGTTTGTTCATCTCCCCACCTCTGCCTTACCCTGACATTCATTTTCCTGGCCTGTTGTCTCTGTCCAGTTCTCCTTTCCTCCTTACTCCTTTGTCCGGCCTGCTTTCTGAGGGAATGGAGGAAACAGTTTTCTAAAGCCAAGTTTACGTGTGTGAGCAGTACAATGTTTTTTTCTTGTGACCATTTAAAATGCAGGTTTGACTGGCATGATGTTAATGCAGCCTCTGAACATTCCCTAAACCTAGTTGATATAAATAATACCTAGAAATAACATGTTAAAAACCATACTACTGTATTTACAATGAACTTTACCCACATTGCAGAGGAAAGAAAATACAACTCTTACCTACATTATACAATGTAGGTCCTTAGTAGTTGTTACCCATGAGTTGAAAACAGACCAAAGACTTCTGATACAAGCTTTTCAAGGCTTGTAGGAGAAAAAGCATTTTCCCCTACTAATCATCATTATGAAGTAAGTACAAATTATTGGTGTAATTTATAAATGCAAAACATTTAGACCCATTTTATTATATATTACTGTTGGTTAAATGTATGTAATGGGGGCATTATGAAATCCCTAGAGGCTCAATGTGAACAAATGATTTAAAATGAATAAAAATAATATATATTGGTATGATGTGGTATGTAGAATTTGGGCTTAACTTGATAGTTTCTAAGGAATGAGCAAAGTGAGATATGCATCTTGATAAATGCTCACAATTCATTAATAATATGAAATTGAAGAGTTGAGAGAGCCAGTAGAATTGTCAGAAAAGTCACAAAAAATTAATTTAATTTTGATTTAAGAATCTCAATAAATAAATATCAAAAGTAAACTAGATTTAATTAGAATAGATCAAAGATGATTTCCTGATTAGAATTATCAGGAACAGTTACAATGGACCCTTTGAGGGCAGGGAAATATGGGAAGAAAGTGTGCTAAGTTTACACGATGTTCAGTTTTTTAGTTTGTTTAGTGAGATGTGTCAACTTTATTGATAATATTTCACTGATGGTTCTTTCTTCATTTCTTCAATATGGAATTCAATTTAATATAAAACCTGATATTCCATCTGAAAATTTCAATTCCCACCAGAAGTATAATTCAATTAAGTTCCAAATATTTCTTTTAAAAATACAAAATAAAATAATTCTTTCTACATATGCTATATCTGCTCAGTTCCAAAAGGATAAGAAACTGCATTTGTTTAGTTTTGGTTCATCTATCACTTTATACATTTTTATGGATTTTTATGTGTAATCACATTTTCAGAGGAGATTTTTATAAAGTCTGCTCCATTTCTGCAGAGTTATTATCTTTCAGCCTTAAAATTATAAAAATTGATACACAACCCTTGGTTTCTTTTTCCCTGGAAAAATGATGTGATAGGTAACCATTCATCATTCACTGTGACAAGCTAAACTCACTTTGTTTACTGTTGTGAAAGATGACTTTTATTCCTGTTTCTCTTAGTTTCCCCCTCTAACTAACAATGGTGGTGATGATCATAGTGGTTTTGATGTGTATGTTGGAGTGGGAGGTTGGGGATAACACCTTATTTCTAAGCCTCAGTAATAATCTGCATTTTTCTTCTAAAAGCTCAATAAAATATGTCATTTGAAAGGAATTCATAAAGGAAGTCAGACTTCCATCTGCCTATCCTATTGAGGCCACTCTCCATACATTTCTTTCCCCTGCCTCTCTCTACCAATTTGCTCTTTAGAAGATGATGGCTCTATCACACAAAATGCTGCCTTTTTCACTTAACTATGCAGCAGCCGTTCTCTGTAGTTCTAGGGCAGATTTAATGGTGCATTTATATTCCTTTCAAACTTGAACACAGCAAGAGAAAACCTACCCACAGGGATCATAAGTACTGGTGGCATTTGTGGGGATCTGAAAGCTTTGCATATGGTATGATATTTACCTAAGCCAATCCAAAGTGTTATCATTAATACGCAATTGTGGTTTCCAGGTGTCAGCTGGGCATAGGTGAGGTTTAGAATCATTTTTATGCCTCTTCCCTATGGCTAATGTAAAGGCTCATTTTAATATCTGTGTTGGAGCAAAGGGCCATTAAAAAAAATACTTAACATACAGGGTGAGCAAAAGTAGGTTTACGGTTGTAATCCAAATAAATACGATAGTTAATAAACATTAATACAAAAACAAACTGTTTGGCATACTCACCACTGCAAACCTACTTTTACCTACCCCTGTACATCAATCTCTTAGGAGAAACCAAATGTGTCCCATTGAATATCAACTGAAGAAATACCTTCTTTTATAATAGGGTAGAAGAAGCGCCAAGTGGTAAGAAGCAGGACAGCTCTTTGAGAAAAACTTTCATAAAGGGCCAGTCTGGTGAGATTTCATGCAACCCTCACAGTTACATGCTGAGGGAGTGAGTGTCTCTAGCTCCCCCAGAAGAGCCCTGCCACTGATTAGAATGTAGGGTACCCTTTCTGACTCCCTCCTCTCCCATAGCAGAAACTCATGTGGGCGAGCATGGCTATCACAATGGAGATGTGGCAACAAAGTGCCGCACTTTATGAGACTGATCACCTATAAGGCAGTTTGACCCATCCAATTTCCTGGGGGCTGGCAGACAAACTTGTGAACTAGGAAAATTGCTCTTTCCTGACCCCAGCTCTCACTGTATATGTAGGGCCTCTCACTCTGTGGGATGCCCTTCCATTATTAATTCTCTTACGTTTTCCTCCACTTTCCTCTTACCAAAGCTTGCTGCCAGGAAAGAACCACCATTGTGCATTCCTTCGTATGAAGGTGAAATTTCGGATAGATACTAAGAGATGCTTTTTAAAGCATAGCAGTGGCTGGTGGTCAGTGTATGTCACATGTGCACATGTGCTTGCATATGTGCAGATAGGGATTGAGGAGCTTCCCAAAATTCCTGAATCACATTCCCTCAGCTGAATGGTATCTGGAGAACTTACATTACCCCATCTATTAGTGATCTCACATTCCTTTTAGAAAAGTCCTAACCCAGTGTACATCTAAAAGTCTCAGATTTGGCTGCATAAAGGTGAGTCATGTAGATTATAAATAGGTAAAGTAGAGGTCACTTCAGTGATCGAAGAAAGCTGTAATTCGACCTTCCTTCCTCCCCATCTTTAAGGCAGTATGACTAAAACTTTTTTGAATGGATGGAAGAATCTCTCAGTTACCTGAAATTTGGGGAAGAAAAGTTGCTAAGACTGGGAATCAATGAGTAAAATGGAAGGGTTGATTAGGAAGCAGCCAGTTTACTTCCATCCTTGGGAGATGTTGGATAGGTTCTTTGTTCATTCAGTCACACATTCATTCACTCATTCATTCATTTACCAATTCTACGTCATGTCTATTACATGTATTCAACAGTCCTGGCTCCTGCCACATCCCTCAGTTTGACCACATGCATCCCTTGAATTCATTCAGCTAGACAGGACCTTCCTTGTAGCCTGATCTAGATCATGCCAGTGAAGAGGCTCTCTTCCAAGACAGGAAATTGATTGACAGGGAGAAAGCCTGATATAGAAGAGACAAAAGTGGGTCATTGGCCTTCCTGCCTTCATAGGAAGGTAAGGCAATCCAAAAGCTTGAGATTGCCAACTGCACACAGGAATGACTCCCACCCACTGCACTTCCAGAAGCTTCTATCTCCCCTATCCCGCACTGTATGACTCTTACTGGGATCCTTTATCCCTAAACCAGAAGGAAGAATAGTAATTCCAATCTTAATGTCCATCATTATGGGCTCATGAGCTGTCCTTTCCTCTTCTACCTTGAGGGTTCATTCTCCTGAACCACAGGGTATATAAAGCACTGAGTTTTCTGTGACTGTCTGAGCACTAGGTTCTTCTCCTAAAGGGAGAGGAAGGCACTGAGCAAACACTTCCCAGGTGTATTCCAGCTCCCTTTAATGAAACCTTTGAGTCTAACCTTCTTTTCTGTTTTACAATACTGTCTGCCCACCCTCCCAACCACAACTCTGAGATTCAGGCTTTTGTCCCCTCTTTGAGTTGATGGTACATATGCAAAGATCTTGTGTGCAAATCTCCAAATGGATCAGCCTAGACCCCTGTCTCTGCCCTATTCGCACCTTCTGCAGTGGCACCAACACCCTCAACTTTGGTCCAAGTTCTCCAAGGCTGGTGGTGTGTGCTGGTGAGACTTTCCTTACCTTGGGTGAGTGGAGTTTTCTGAGTAACAACACATAACTACCTATGGAAGGGAGAGTGTCTGTTTCCAATTAGAATTGAGATCACATAATTATTTATGACAGAAAGCATGACCCCCCCCCCCCCACACACACACACCAATACACAGATGAAAAGAGCTTTGTCTCAGCATCTCCTGGTCTCTTTCAAACTCTGGGTGAAGATCAGGGTCAGGGGAAATGAAGAACTATGACTGGTTTGCCATCGATTCCCTCGAATGCTTTACCTTATATAGAAAAACAAAGATTTTTATCCATTACGTTCTCATGCCTAATTCACAGGGCTATCCCACATGCTTTTTGTTTTTACAAGAATGCACAAGGGGCCATTACTTTTCTTTCAATATCCAGGGGAATAACAGGAAATTGTACCCACAGGTAGGCATCCTCTAGGTAATCAAATGAAAACAGTTAATTCTATATGTGCACAGTGATGTTCTTTCTCATAATAAAAGGTAAACACTGTGACACTTTTCTAACACAGCTGAACGTTTTAAGAAGAGGCTGGCAAATACAACTCCATGCATCTAGCAAAGACATGAAGACGAATCTGACTGCTCCTATCTGTCTCCTAGCACCCCACTACCACCACCACCACCACCACCACACCACCACTTTTCAAATCTATAGAAGAAGCAGCACTACACACTGGTTAATACTGTATTTTTTTTTTTTTTTTGAAAGAGAGAAAGGGAGAGAGGGAGAGAAACAGAGAAACATCAATGTATGGTTGCCTTTCACCTACCTCCAGCCATGGATCTGGCTGGAGACCTGGCTTGCAACCTGATTATGTGCCCTGACTGGGGAATCGAACCAGCAACCTTTGGGTTCGCAGGCCGGCACCTTATCCACTGTGCTACCAGCCAGGGCTAATACTGTATTTTTTTATGCAACCGGGTTAAACCCAAGCCAGAAACTTCATTGAGAACTTCCCTTTGACCTACCCACTTACAACAGAAACAACAATTGGTTAGAGCTGAGTTGTGGCAAAGCTCATTCTTGAAATTGTTCATATCATGGATTCTCAGCATCATCAATAAAATATGGTGTTTAATTTACCAGGAAGCTCATTCTGCCTTCCACATGGAAACAAATGCTACTTCTCTCCAACTCTCCCTCAATATCTGTACTCTCCTTCCTAAGCCTTCCCTTTACCAGGTGGAGAATTTCTAATGTTTTCAAATAGCTGTTCTACCCTGCTCCCACCTATCACCTCTCCACCCCACACATTTTGAGGAAAGACTCTCTTGTCTAGCCCTGTGGTAGTGGCACCACAGAGATGACCATCTTCCTAATTAGAAAACCTGACGTCTAACCTCCTGGGGAACCTGACATGGAGTGAATGCAAGCAGTTCAATTTTCATTTTTAAATCCAGTTGGCAAATATTTATTCAGCCGGCTAAGTAGAAGAAAATGTGCTCAATCTAATGGGAGTCAGGAAGGGTGAGATAAGGTTCCTATCTTCAAAGACCATAAATCTTAAGTCTGTGAATAGCTAAATAAAAATCATGGTAATGAGCCAGGCAGTGGCATGAGAGAGGCAGGTCCGTATCCATTGAAGAAGGATTGATGTTTTATGAATTCCATGGAGACTATCAGCCGCTGGTTTACCAAGGCGGATAAACAGATAAACATGGGATTTGGGTTTGGAAAGAGTTAGATTTTCTTCCATACCTACTGGTAGTGGGGCACATGTTATGGTTTTAGGCCTGAATATTCACAGCATAGATACAATAGGGGTAATAGAAGTGCTCTAGAAATTCTCAGGTCTCATTTCTTAGGATGGTCAAACAAGGATTCAGAGAAGCTGACCTCCTTACCCACATCTTCCTGTGAAACTGTGATTCTAACCTGAACCCAGTGGGCAAGAGGGCACAATTTCTGAAGCATGAAGAGCAGGCTGGGGGAAAAGCAAAGGAAAACCTATACTATTCCACCTCCCGGCATCACCACTCCAGGGGAGCTACAAGCAGGCCAAACCCAACAGAAGTAGAAGCAGGTCTCTCTTCCACGAGAGGGAACAAATGCCTTGGAAGAGGAGGACATGACATTTGTTCCTGACCCCACAAGCACAAATCTGAGTAATTCCTCCTGTTCAAACAAAGGGTGGCTGTCAGGGAAGAAGTTTGGGAAAAGCAGCATGTCTTTGGGGCCTGGGAGGGTTGTGTAGCTGTTCAGAACTAAGAAAGAATTTTTGCACAACACTGGTTTTAAGTGCAGTCCTTCTGTTTGTACCTAAGCTGGATGATGGTTATTGGTTTAAGAGCTATAGGTAGATCATAAGTTAAGGAAGATTAGTTTTAATGCAATTTTATCTAAAGCTTTTTTTAAACACCTGTTTATGAAATCTATGAATTAATAATTACCAAATATAAGCATCCTTTCCTTCTGGTAGCAAACCCTGTGAATTCTTGACTTATAATTCCTTTTATGTATATTAAATGTGATTCCCTGAGATTTTAGAATATTTTTACATCTACCCTCATAAGTGAAATGTCTTTAATGTCCCTCCTTTTTCAGATCTGATAGTAGAATGTGCTACTTTCATCAAATAAACTGGTTATATTACATTTTTCTATGTTCTGGAACAAATCATATAGTAGGGACTGATGGGTTCTTTTTTATAAAAAAAAGTAACATTAAAAAATTATTAAATTTATTGGGGTGACATTGGTTAATAGAATTACATAGATTTCAACTGTACAATTCTATAATACATCATCTATATATTTATTATGTGTTCACCACCAAAGTCAAGTCTTCCATCATCATTTATCCCCTTTTTACCCTGTTCTACCTCCCCCCACCCCTTTTACTCCTCTTTCCCTCTGATAATAACCATAATGTCATCTGTGGTTATGAGTTGTTGTTTTTTTTCACTGAGCTATCCCTACCCGCCTACCTCTGACATCTCTCACACTGTTCTATACATTTATGAGTCTGTTTCTGTTTTGTTTATTTTGTTCATTAGATTCCATTGGTTCTTAAAAGTTTGGTTTTGTTAAAAGATGGCGCATTTAAGAAAAAAAAAAAAACAGTATAACTGATATGGAAGTCTAAGAAGATCATGTTTCCTTCTTCTTATTTTGGTTTCATTTTTCTTTTCTTTCCAGCTTCATTGAGATATAATTAACATGTAAAATTGTAAGATATTTAAAGTATACAATGTGGTGATTTGTTAATACATATACATTGTGAAAGGATTCCCACACTGAGTTATTTAGTACAGCCAGCACCTTACATATTTCCTTTTGTGTGTGTGAGAAGATTTAAATTCTACACTCTCAGCAAATTTCAATTTTATAATACTATATTATCAACTATAACCAGCATGTTTTATATTAAATCCTTAGCCCCTCTTCACATTATAATTGAAAGTTTGTGCCCTTTTACTAACCTCTCCCTATTTCTTCTACAACCCTTTCCTACCCCTAACCCCTAGCAATCACTTTTCTACCCTCTGGTTCCATGTGCTCAACTTTTTTTTAGATTATATATATAAGCGATACCATACAGTGTTCATCTTTGTCTGGCTTATTTCACTTAGCATAATATTCTCCAGGTTCATCAATGCTGTTGCAGATGACAGCACTTCCTTCATTTCTTAAAGCTAAATAACATACTTTTGGGTATACATATTACATCTTCTTTATCAACTCATTCATCAATGAACACTTTATGGTTTTTTTCCATACCTTGGATATTGTGAATACAGCTGCTATAAACATGAAGTACAGATATCTTTCTAAAATAATGATTTTGTTTCCTTTGCATATATACCCAGAAGGGGGATTGCTGGATCATATGGTAGTTCTATTTTTAATTTTTTGAGGAACCTCCCTACTGTTTGCTAGGAATGTGCCAGTGTCCATTCCTACCAACAGTGTACAAGTTTTCCCTTTTCTCTACATCCTTGCCAGCATTTTTAAAAACTCTTATCTTTTGATAATACACATTTTAACAGACATAAAGCAATATCTCAATGTGGTTTTGATTTACATTTCCCTGATGATCAGTAATATTGAGCATTCTTTTTTTATATACCTTTGGGTCATTTGTATATCTTCATTGAAAAAAATGTCTATTTAGGTCCTCTGCCCATATTTTAAATTCTTTTTTTGTTGTTGTTATCAAATTGTTTGTGTTCCTTACATATTTTGGACATTAAATCCTTATTGAATATGTGATTTGCGAATACTTTCTCCCATTTGTAGGTTGCCTTTCATTTTTGTTAATGGTTTGCCTTGCTGTGAGAAAACTTTTCAATTGAATGTAGGCCTGTTTGTTTTGTTTTGCCTTGTTACATTTGCTCTTGGTTTGAAATATAAAAAAATTTATTAAAAATACCAAGGAGCTTACCACCTATGTATTCTTCTAGAAATTTTACAGTCTGTGGTCTTAAATTGAAATTTTTAATAATTTTGAGTTGATTTTTGTGTATGACGTAACTTAGGCCTTTTGCATGTGGCTACTGATGTTTTTCTTTGCTGTGTAGAAGATTGGTAGTTTGATGTAGTCCCATTTGTTTACTTTTGCTTTTGTTACCTGTGATTTTCATTTTCTTGTTTTATTTTTCTCCCCCAAATAATCAGTTCATTAATTATTTTCTGAATTAATTACTTTCTCTTTCTATAATTTTAAAAATCTTTTATATCCTTCCATTTTTCTCATCTTTTTTTTTTTTAATTCTCATAGGTATAATGCTTAGTTTATTTTCACTCATTGTTTTGTTTTAGCTATCCAGCTGATTTGGTATGTTTACTTCCATGTTCATTATTTTCTGGTTTTATTTAATTATGGTCAGTATTTATGACCCTTAAAATTCCTTTAAAAATTTTTTTAAATTAGTGGATCAAGTTTTTGCAACAATTCCATAATGGTTGCTTTACATAGTATAAAGTTGAATAGGTGTATACATATTCAGTTCTACCTGTTTTATGATATTTAAATTGTATCTCCTTGCCTTTTGTTATTCTTCCTCTGTTAAGAACTGAGAGATATGTAATTCTCAAAGAACTTTGTTTTTATTGATTTCTCTTTCTCTTATTTTGAGTTTTGGCTTTGTCGAAATGCTACCTAAATTTTTATCTATGTATTTGAAAATTTCTTTAAGGATTGTAACTTTAGAGAAAAAATTACAATCCTAAAATTTTTTTTTTATTTTTTAGAAATTTTATTTATTTATGTATTTATTTATTTTAGAGGGAGGGAAAGGGAGGGAGAGAAATGTCAATGTGTGGTTGCCTCTCGAAAGCCCCCACTGGGAACCTGGCCTGCAGCCCAGGCATGTGCCCTGCCTGGGAACTGAACCGGTGACCCTTTGGTTTACAGGCCAGAACTCAATCCACTGAGCCACAAACGCACTAGCCAGGGCAGGATTGTAACTTTTAATAATAAAAATAATGCTCTTTCTTATTTAATGTTTTTTTTTTTTTTTGTCCTGAGCTCAGCTTTGCTTTAAATTACTATTTTCACCTTTGCTTCTTTTTATTTGTGTTTACCTCATACATATTAGCCCATCTTTCTTTTATCTTTTTAACGTTACCTGTTCTTCTATTTCTCATACGATGTTATAGTTGAATCTTGCTTTTAACATATTCTTACTCTTCATTTTTAAAGACATTAATTTTCTGTCTTAAGCAAAATGTTTGATTAAACTTCTATTGTATTCATACATTCTGTGTTTATGTGTCTTACTCTGTCAAAATTTCCTGTTTTATTTTTTGTCTCATTGGTAAGGAAGTTACATTGCTGAAAGGTAGAAAAGCTTTGTTTATTCTAAAGGCTGATTTGGGAACCATTATTTTATTTTATTTTTTTGTTTCTTTTTTAAAGATTTTATTTACTATTTCCAGAGAGAGGGGAAGGGAGAGAGGCAGAGAGGGAGAGAGACATCCATCAATGTATGGTTACCTTTCACCTGCCTCCAGCTACGGAACTGGCTGGAGACCTGGCTTGCAACCTGGTTATGGCTGGGAATCTAAACAGCGACCTTTGGGTTCGCAGGCCGGTGCCTTATCCACTATACCACCAGCCAGGGCTTGGGAATCATTATTTTAACTCCACCTCATGAATGAGAAGAATTTATACTGCTTTTACTTTTTCCCATTTACCTTCTGGCTAATCTTGGAGTGACATAGAAATCCAGACCCTGATAATTAAATTACTCTTTTACAACTTTTATTTAAAATTTGTTAATTGTTACAGTAAATATGTTTTCTTTCAAAAATTATTTTAAATATTCATATTTAATTTTGCAACTATATAACTATTATTTCAGTGTAATTCTGCATGTTTAACTTGTTTAATTGCTCACCACAGTCTATTCACATATTGACTTTACCATATTAAATTTCTTACTTTAGATTCATCTCACTTACAACTGGAATAGAGTTGCATAAATTCTTAGAACTGGTACATGGATGATATATTTTCAGAGATTTTGCATATCCAAGCAAGGCTTACTTTTGCTTTAACATGTGAAAGCCAAATAAAATAACAAATAAAAATTTTAAAGTCTGAACACCATCTGGTTATGTACAGAATTCATGAGTAACCACTTATGTCCTTCAGAGAAAATGTTCTACTTTATTTTTTCTGCAATTTACAGTTGAGAGAGAGAAGTTTGAGCAAAAGAGCCCTTCTTTTATTAAAATAGCAAATATTTCAAACTGCTGCCCAAATATTAGTAAAATTACACAAAGATAAACCCATCATCCACATTTAACATAATTAAATCATTTTCATATTTACTTTAATTCTGTTGCTTTTTAAAAGAAATGAATGGTAAGAGTTAGCTGAGTTTTCAATATAATTTTTTTTAAGATTTTATTTATTTATTATTTTCAGAGAGAGGGGAAGGGAAAAAGGCAGTGAGGGAGAGAGACATCAATGTATGGTTGCCTTTCACCTGCCTCCAACTGGGGACCTGGCTGGAGACCTGGCTTGCCACCTGGTTATGTGCTCTAGCTGGGAATTGAACCAGCAACCTTTGGGTTTGCAGGCCGGTGCCTTATCCACTGTGCTACCAGCCAGGGCTTCAATATGATTTTTGATTGTAATATTTTCCTTTAGTCTTACCATTTTGAAAGATATATGTTTCTTTACATTTGATATTCTTTTCAGGAGCACAGATGAATCTTTTCTATTGACTCGTTTTTCTTAGTTCAAAAAAGTGTTTGCTGAACTTTTTTGTCCAAGAAAGATGCCACTAACTGTAATATACATCATTGATTTAATTATATGTGTGTATGTATATAAGTATGTATATATTACACAAAATAGAAGGTAACCTCTGCTTTTAGACTATTAAAAGTCTGTGTAGAAGGGAAACTATTAGCTTCAAAGAGTGTGGCATTAGATATCTATTTTGTCTTCTTTTTGTTTCTTGGGAATGTGGATTTACTATTTATAGGATTATCAGGTTTTTTATTTGATCTTTTTTATTTAGTTGTTTTCCTATAAATAATTTGTAATTTCTTTTCAACATCAGTGTGTTTTCTACTCGGCCTATTCTGTTTGTTCATTGCCTTGAATACACATTTTTATTTACTCTGGTATTTGTTTGTTTTTATACATAACTTCTCTTGTCAGTTGCCTTTTCACACTTTAGCCAGATCTCCTTCCCTCTAATACTTGAATCTCTTATTTGATTAAATCTGTGCATTCTTGAGTTCCATAGTCTATAGTTTCACATAATGATGCTGGTGATGATGATGATGATGATGATGATGACAATGACAGCAGACAACGGACAATTCCTTTGTGAAGAGCATCATATGTATTCATTCATTTAATCTTCACACCACACAGTGCTGTTAAGCTCTCAATTTCATAGGTAAGGAATCTGAGTTCTAAGAGCTAAATAACTAATGGAGGGAAAACTTATAATTTTAGGCTAGAAATTTGGCTTCCAAATTCTCACTATTAACCATGAAACTGTACTATAAGCGCCACACTGTGTAAGGCATACTTCTGTTACATCCATAGGATGATGGCTCTTTTCTTTTACGCTAGTGCTTTGATTCATAGACCCCCACGTTAAACATTTGTTTCGGTTTTTCATACTGATTCTCAAACAAAGATAGATATGTCTATGCCCAGGGTTATACTGTTAAAAAATGTCTGTTTTCAGAGTCTGCTGAACATAATTTTTTGTTCATTGTGCTGCTAGGATCCCTTTTCCAAGTTCTGAAGCTTGATAGCAAGTTGTTGGGTATTTGCCCCACAACACCGTGCTACCTAACAGTTGTTTACCCTCTATGATTCTACTTCCTTGATTTCAGAAGTCTAGGCATGGCTGGTTATTATTCCTTTTTCAATATGATCCACGTCTTTTGCATTTGGGGCACTTCTCCTAAAGATATTTTCAATTGATAGCTTTCTTTGCTAGGGCTACTGCATTTTTGTACCTTTTAATGTGTTTTGAAGGACATTGCAAAAGAAACAGGCTTTTCCCCCCACAGCTAGCAGATCACCATCATAATTCTGAAGAATACAATTATTGTTACCACAGCCATTTATTTCCCCCAGAGTGCTCATCAACATAGTTTAGATTATTATTAGCTTCCATCTGATTACTCACACCTCCCATCTTATCTCATAAAATGAAGCCATGAGCAAGAGAAGGGAAGAAAACAAAATGAGAAGAGGTGAAGAGGAAATAGCACAGAATCTGTGGAGTGACCCACGTGTTGCTTAAATTTCCATTGAATAGTGGACCTGACGTGTGGTTTCCCTCACAGTTTGTTTTAATTTCATCTTCACTCTCGTTACTTGATGGCAAAATGTGGTAGGGGCAGGGGAGTGTTCTGCTGTCTCCACATTACTTGCCCAAACAGGGAAAAGAGTTTATGTTGGTTTAATTCTCATTCATAGCAATAAAAATGTGCCCTCTCTTTCTCATGAAATTCAATTCATTATTGCAAAATCCCACTGCTAACATGAACAAATTGAATTATTCCATTGGGTTTTATTGCTCTAAAAAGCAATTCCTTCCATTGATGAGAAAAACTCATAATATACTAAAAAAGAAGAATATAACACTTAATGACAAGAATGCCCTCAAGTGAATTTTCTCTCCAAAAATTTTCTTGTGATTTGAGCCTTGACAAATGAATAAAATGCATTTTGTTATTCTACTCTTATTATTTTATTATTCTGTATTCCAAATTTTAAAACACCGAATCACAGACATCACTGTCTGGGTACAGCACTAAGCTTTGGACCGTTCTCTTGCCCTTCCATGCAACCTCAGGCCAAGTACGCTCTGGTATGAGATCCCGTCATGACTATATGGCTCCTTCCACTTCTAGTTCATAATCTCTGGCTATTGAAGGATGTCAAAAGTGCTTATTGACATTCTCTCTCTCTCTTGAAATGTTAGTTTCACTTTTTTAAATTAAGATAAGATGGCACTGGGAGTAAAAGGTAGTTTACTTTCATTTTTATATTGTAATAGTCCCTCATAAGCTACCATTGATACAGTGTCATTTGCTAACCAGAAACAGACGCCTTCACATGTACCCCCAGCACTTCTCAGGCCTTTTCAGAAACCTTAGTAAACTTAAACCCCGACAAGAGGCGCAAACGTATATTAAAAATAACAAACTGCTAAGCAATAAGTAAAACTGTTAACAGTTTCATTGTGTTTATTTCTAGCTTTAAAATTCCTCATTGAAACTGGACAGTTTTTCATTTTCCGCATTATAGGAAAAAGGAAATGTTTTATTCCCAAGTGGGGAGGTTGAGACAGCCCAGCGTGACTGAGAGGACCCTGTCTGCAGTGTGTGTTCTGGACATGGTCCCCTCCCTCTGTACTCGCAGAGCTGCTGCCAGGAGAGCATTTTCAGACACTATTGAAAACAGCTGCGTGCTCCTCCTGTGGGTCACTCACAGGAGTCCCTGCTGGGCCAGTGCGACACTGTGATGTGAAGGCTGTCTAGTAGGTGCGGTCACGCGCCCCTCCCTGTGGTTGAGATGACTCTGGGCCCGGAGTTGTCTAAGGGAGCCCCGTCAGGGTGAGGGGAGGAGAAGGATAAGTTAAACCAGATCGAATTGCTGCTATTTCACCATTTTTACTTTATCATGTGATTTAACCTAACTCCTTCCCCTCCTGCTGCCAGCATGAAAGAGATGACAGGGGCTAGGGCCCTCTCATCATGATTTTCCTCCTCCTCACTGTCTTTTTTCTCTTTCTTCCTCTCTTCCCCTTCCTCCTCCTCTTCTTATCAGGGGATGTTTGGGAATGTGAATTAGAAATGAGCAAGGAACTCCCCAGTCTCACCTCCACCCCCTTCCTCTCCCCGTTATAGTTTGAAAACAAATGAGCAAACACTGAAAATACAGCCAAGGCTGAATAAACAACTATCTCAAGGATCCTTTCCAGTTTCACAACTCTGTAATGATGACCCCACGAAAAATGACTGTAACTAAGGGGAGACTACTGAGAGCTGGGTTGCTCCCCTCCCCCTGGGGGCTGCCTGTGAGGCAGCAGAGTGACTGGGGGGGACTCAGAAGGTGACAGTCATGTTTCTCACTCCAGACCTTAACTTAACCTCTGTCTATTGCTAACACTGCAGTGCCTATTATTTTATTTTTAATTCTTTTTTCTTTCCTTTTTGCCTTTTAAGAAACATTTTATTGATTATGCTATTACAATTATCTCAATTTCTTTTCTCTTTGCTTCTCTCTGCTGTTACCCCTCTACCTTCCAGCAATCCCACCCCCTTTAGTTCATGTCCATAGGTTGTGCATGTAAGTTCTTTGACTTCACCCTTGCCTTTACTATTCTTAACATCCCCCTGTCCATTTTGTACCTACCAATCATGCTTCTTCATCCCTGCACCATTTCCCCTTCCTCCTCTTTCACCCTCCCAGCTGATAACCCTCCAGATCATCCCCATACCTATGATTCTGTTCCTCTTCTGGTTGTTTGCTTAGTTTGGTTTTGATAAAAAATAAAAATAAAAAAAATTTTTAATGCAGTGCTTCTTAAATGCTGACATCAAATTCTTAGTTCACACAAATCTAAAAGACAGTGTACTCTCAGAATTACCTACTTTTTCATTGTATTAAGTATAAAGTGAGCCCTAGCTTCTTTAGTGTGGCATTTAAAACTATAAAGAGAACTTATCCTACCCCTTATCCTCCACTCTCAAAACACACACACACACACACACACACACACACACACACACACACACAGTGCTTTAACCATTTCTTGCCACTTCTGGAACATATCTTGCATTTAAATAATAACTTATTTAAGTTACTCATATGTTTTCCAGAAATGGAGAAAATTCTAAGTAAATTAGAGTCCAGGTGCAATTCTATCTTCTTTGTGAAGATTTTCACAATAAAAACCAGCCCTCCATGCTTGTATACTTATACACAGTGCAACCACATATTAGTTTTGGTAACTTGGTCTTTTTTTTGTGTCAGACAATTATGTATATGCAGGTATCTATATTTTATTTATTGTTGCATTATTTGCTCATAGGACAATATCTGGCACATGGTGAGTGCAAAGTGATTTTTAGCACTAAATAATAGGTCTTTAGAGATGATATATATATAGGTATCTGCTGTACACTAATCGTATATTAAAGGAAAATGTTTTCTAGAGGTACCACAACGTAAAACAAAAACAAAGTTATCAATGGTAGATGGTTGTTCTTTAAAACCATATGAAAAATATCAGAAGCATAGTTCCAGTCTGAATCTGGAGCCTTGGCTTCAAATTGGCAGGAAACAAGCCGAAGACAGAAATTTTATCGTTTTGAAGAATTTATTTCATTGAGAATCAGTTACCTTTTCCTTTCTGGCTTCTAGAGGCTTCCTACATTTCTTGGCTTATGGACCCCTTCCTTCATCTTGAGAGCCAACAGCATCTTCAAATCTCTCTCTCTGTCCAACCTCACATCTCCTCTGTAAGGGTCTGTAAGGACCCTTGTGATAATGTTGGACCTACCTGGATAATGTCCCATGTTAAGATCCTTAACTTAATTCCATGTTTAAGTCCCCTTTGCCATGTAAAGTAATGTAGTCACAGGTTTCAAGGTTGAGAGCATGAGTAGTAGTTTTGGAGGGTCATTATCCTGCCTACCACATCTGCTCCCAGAGAGCATCAGTCTCCCCAGGTGTTCTAATGAGCTGGACAGATGGCATTTTGTGTTTGTAAATCAATGTTCTACCCATGGTCATTCCCCTTTCTTGCCCCCTCTCTCCCCGACTCCTTCCCTCCCTCCCTCCCTCCCTCCCCTCTCCTCTCATCTCCCCTTTCTGTAGCCCCTGTTGAGTCCCTACTGAGGGTCCTGGAGCGTTTCTAGCCCAAGTTAGTGGTACCCACAGAAGTGACTTAACCATCCATCTCCCCTTGAACTATCCAGACAAAGCTACTAGGATTCAGATGCCACCCAACTTGGAATTCCTTGTGGGAGCCTTCCATCAACAAGTTTAAGCATCATCGTGTTAGAGCATTTACTGAACACTTTTCAAATCCAGAATTACAGCGAAGTGCTTGCAGAGGGCTGCCCTCCTGATACTTACACTTCTTGACAGATCAGACTGTTGCAGAGATATAATTTTAAAAAGCCTGAAAACCAAGCAAGCACCAAACATTTCTCTGCATGATAGAAGTAAGTGAGTCACATGTTGACGTTATTTATAGGCTGTTTGTGGCATGTTGACCAAGAAGCTGTCACAGGAGCTGCATTTTCAGACAGGGTGGGATTTGCGGGTAGGGGTAGGACACAGATGCTTGTCTGGGTGTCACAGTTTTCTGAATTTGCAGTTTAGAATGGCCACCACTGCAGCCTCTCTTAAGCCTTAAAATCCCTGTCACAGGGTCTAAAATAACTGAGGACTGGCAGAACCCTAGAGCTGTTCCTTCCCAGATTTGCAACATTGTTATATTTTCTAAACTCCACTTGTGGAATGTTGAATGCCAATCCAACTGACAAAGGCATCTGGTAAGAGCATATCATCCTGAAGGCATTTCTGACAGTCAGTGTCACTATGCATCTTTTTTATCACCCTCCGTTTTACAAGGTATCACAGATAGCACGCGAAGTTCAACTATGATTAATAGGACTCTCTCACCATGGACTTCACTGGGCTCCCGCCAACGAAGAAAAGTGTGGCGGCTGATAAATCTCATAGGATAAGAGCTGTGTTATGTAAGCAGTTTGGGCAGGCATTTCCGTGCCTATTATGACATGGTGGTAGTTTGCAACATCCAGTTGAATTGACGAGGGCTGCTTGTTCCATTGATTTTGCTAAGCTTCTGCGTGGTGAAGCTAACAGATACCTACAGTAAGAAATCCATGTACACATAATAGACATTAGACTGGCTGCTGGTAATTTTTTTTGGCGGGGGTGGAGGGGTATTGAGGGGCTACTTCCAGAGTAGAATATGCACGTTGAAAAGGGTTTTCAAGTGTCTTTTTATATTTTCATAGAAATTACTAATATGTCAAAGCTTCTGGTGGAATATAAAACTGAAAAATTAAAAATTGCCAAGGAGAGGCCTGGAAGCAAATATAGGGTACAGTTCTTCTGTCTCAGCTCGTGATGCTCTGGCTGTGTATGGGGTACACTGTTGAGCATGTCAAGTCACATATGTGCATAAGACTTATGGATGATATGGCAAATTATTTGAGTTACTAAATTTCTAAATGACAAGGGACTTCAATGGTAGGAAAAAAAAAACACCTCTGATTTATGGGAGCATAAAGAACATTCCTTCAAGGCATAACTTGTTTACTGGAAAGAGAATCTGAAGGAAATTTAATTGTGCACATAGGGTATTCAGGGGCACAGAGAAGGCTTTCCCGTGAACTAAAGTCTGTTGGGGGAGCAACTTCCATCTCAAAGCATAACTTCAAGCACAGCTAAAAATCATTTGGTCATAAAGCAGCATGCAGTTATAAGGACCAGTTAGGTAAATAGATTCTGGGGTGTATGAACCTAACACGTGGAGAGAAGAGCCTTGTATTTGAAAAACCTCCTCTAATAGCTTTCATCTGTGTTCCATGAACTCCTGACTGAAGCCACACTGGAAAGCCTGCACCCCCTACCCTTGAACTTTTTTTCATACCTCCATGGCTCTGCTTAGCTATTTGATTTGACCATCTATTTATATTTTAAGACCCAGAACAAAAAAAGCCATCACCACCTCTCATCAAAACTAGTGAATATCCCTTTCCTGAAATCCATTAGCACACTGTACATACTTCTTTAATAAATTTATTATTATTTATCTACAACATGATCTGTTTCCAGACTACCTTCTTCCATAGATTGTGGGCTTCCTGAGGGATCAACCTTCCCCCTCCCCCAGCAATTTTCACCTTTGTATTTCCGCCCTGCCCAAGGATATCATAAACTCTTGCAGAGGGCTTATTCAATTATGGAATGAATTTGTGCCCAGAGAAAAGACACTGGACCCTCAAAGAGACAGCCCATCATCCTCCTTATATTTCTAATCAAAGAATGTTAACCTCTTAATATAAAATCTTCTCTGATGAAGAAAGCAGAAAGAGGTTATGGACCTTAAAATCCCCTAATATGAAATGTTTGCGTGGGCAGATCCCACAGGGAAGAAACTAAGCCTAGGGGATTTTCACTCTGAAATCCATGGATTTACCTTTTTGGGTTTTTTTGTTTTGTTTTGTTTTGTTTTTTTACCTCTTCCCAGTAATTCCATGTGATGGAGGCATTTTGCTGGGGTCAATCTGCATGTAATGAAGTTTCAAAGAAAGTATATACTACACTCTCCCTATGGAGCCCTGAGGTTTTTCCTTTCTAAGCAGCATAATACAAAACAGTGACAATTAAGCTGCTGTTTATTTCTGTAGGTAATACTTTCCTTTACTTTTTTGTTTTGTTTTGTTTTGTTCTACCTCCAAAGCAAGTATGTATTATTGGAAGTGGTTTCTTCATTAAAATTAGAGGTTATGCACATATTCTGGTAAAACTGGAAATTTTTTGATAAACAGAAACATGAAAGGTCCATGTGGTAAGTTTTATTCTGAAAGATGTTCCTTGGAGCCCTGGCTGGTAGCACAGTGGATAAGGCGCCGGCCTGCGAACCTAAAGGTCGCAGGTTCGATTCCCCAGCCAGGGCACATAACCAGGTTGCAAACCAGCCCTCCAGTCAGGTCTGTGGCTGGAGACAGGTGAAACGCAACCATACACTGATGTCTCTCTCCCTCTCTGCTTCTCTCCCTTCCCCTCTTTCTAAAAGATAATGAAATAAAATCTTTAAAAAAAAAAAAAAAAAGAAAGATGTTCCTTGGTTTCTGCCTCGTATCACCCTGACATTTGCTTTCTAATAAAAGTAATAGGTAAATAGCGAGGTCTATCCAGAGCTTGAGCACTGAGATCAAGAACTCAGTTCAGCCGCTTTTGCCATGTACCTGCTGGCCAGGAAAGCATAGGCACCCCTTCCATCCAGATTTGCAGCAGCAGAATACAATGCCCCAAATGAACATGATTTTAGACCTGGTTCTGATAGTGAGAAAAGTAAATAGCTCATCTGGAATCCTCAATGATTGCTTGAAGAATGTAGAGTATTTTCTGTGCATGATAAATTTGGGGAAGTTACAGCAAGGAGAGTCTTTTTAAAAAATGCTAATCAACTTGAGACTTGATCTTCTAGCCTAGAATCAGAAGAATGCAGATTCCTGAGATGTAAAGAATGGGATCAAAGTCATGATAAGGAAGTTCGTTTTTGTTTTGCGTTGCTTTCCAAATCCCAGCTGATAAAATTTTAGTGACATATAAATGTGGTTAATTTTCATGACATTTTTTTTCTGTCTGGTTTCAAAATGAAAGTAAAATTAATAGTTAAAAATAATGAGATGGGGATGTTAAGAAGAACAAAGGAAATAGAGAAGCCAAAGAACTTATATGCATGACTCATGGACATGAACTAAGGGGCGCATTGCTGGAGGGAATGGGGTACTGGGTAGAGAGGGGCAAACGGGGGGGGGGGGAATTGGGACAACTGTAATAGCAAAATAAAATATGTTTTTAAAAAAGAATGAGAATAATGAGACACTTAGACTGAAGCGCATTCAGTCAACTACTGTTCAGATTCCTGCATAGCTGTGGTATTTCCACATAGCTCCGAGTGCTCAGGGCGAATTATCCCTGTTATAGGGATGAGGTATGGAGGAAGGATCACAGATTTGGAGTTTGAGGACATAGAACTGAGCATCCCTTCTGCCACTCACCAGAAACATTGTGCTAGGGCAATTTACAAGAGTGGCTGAGCTCCACAGAATGTCTTAGAAGAAAGGGCTTTGTGAGAGTCATAAAAAAGCAGGCAGTTGTTCATAACAACTAGTCCTTGAAAATGTACCTTGATAATTTTATTGACTTGCCAGCCAATCTAACTAAAATAAGATTTTGTTTAGCTTTTGTCCATTTGTTAAAAAAAGAAAACCTTTTAAAGCAGCAAGTACCTCTGTTTCTTGGAAGGTAGGATGTTGACCGAGAGAGGTGAGCTCTGGTTTTGGCTACCCTGCACATCACTCTGCAAGATGGCCTGAGAGCATAGTGGGGAAGTTTGAAGTGCAGAGTGATTTTTCTCTTTCATTGAAAAATATTTCCAGAAGATTAGATATACATATCTTAAGTCGGGACAAGTGTAAATAATTTTCAGATTGCCTTTTCCTGTACATTAGTGAGACCAACTGGGGATTGGCCGTGGTGCTAACCCTGTCTGACACAAATCCTTAAACCAAGCAGGCTGTCTGGGTGGGGAGCAAGCAGGACTTGCCTGGCCTTAGGAGTCAAACTCTATGAAAGAATTGCTACTCCTTCCTCTAAAGAAGGTTTGAGAAGAGCTGTTAGTGTTGGAACCTGAAAACTGGAAATGATAAAATCCAAAAACTTTTTCTTTCATCAATAATAATAATAATAATAATAATAATAATAATAAGCTTTTACTAAATTTCTTCTGTGTGAATGTGAAAGAAGCAGTACCAGTCACTTACATCTATTAGCTCATGTACTTTCATCCTTACACCCCTGAGAGGTCTGTATCATACTTCCCATTTTTCAAGTGAACAAATAGCAGTTCACTTTACTGACATAACTTGGACAGCTTTTTAGGAGGCAGAGCTGGGACTTCGACCCAGATCCCACTTCAGGCCTCACTTTATTCCACTATATGCTGCTGCTTCAATGTTTATTAGCTAGATTAGCTGGATGGATGGAGTTACACAACTATGGGCCTTAAGATCAAATAACCTCTGTCTTCACATCTCAGTTCTGTCACTTAGTACCTCTATGGTCTTGGAAGAATCTGTTAATCACTCTAAGCCTGTTTTTCATTTGTAAAGCGATGTAATTATTGGGCCTTCAGTCCTCACAGGATCATTGGGAGGACCAAATGACATAATGTATGCTGAGTGCCAGACAGATATAAGGTCTCCTTATGAATCTTCCCTCAGAGTGGTATTGTTTGCAAGGCTTAGCCTTAAAAATAGGGTGTCCGTAAAGGTTGTGTAGTCTTCTAAAACATGGGTGTTTATCCAGTAGTAGAAGCAATGATATATATGCAATAAAACTTTTATTTAATCATAACCTACGTAAATAGCGACTCTCAATTATCAACATTGTTTTTGCTGTTTCCTTGAACTCCACCTTTGAGAACAAGACACAATTATTTAAAAAAAAAAAAATATATATATATATATACATATGAATAGCAAGGGTTTGCTAAAAACCCAAACGTCCCCTCCAATATTTCTAAAGTCACAATCAGAGACTGTTTGAGTGGGAAGGGGACAGAGGGGAGCAAAAAGGGGATGGATGTAATACAACAACAATAAAATTAAAAAAAAAAAAAAAGAGAGACTGTTTGAGCTGGAAGTTCCCTAGAGACCACAGATGTCAAGTCACTAGTCCAAGGCCAGGTTCCTGTGGCTCTTTCTATCATGTCTCCATGTTTCTATCTCATCTCCTTGGCCTGATGTTCAGAGTGAGAGCTCTCCAGATATGCTCCTTCCATAAGGAAGGCAGACTTTTCTGTTCCTATGGACAGTGCTTGTTCACAATGATTTGGTTCATGGTGCAAACACTTTCAACCACAAAGGCTAGAAATAGAAATTTAAAATTATCAAAATGTTTCATTTTCCAACCACTCTCATTAATGTTGTTTTAAATCATTGTTACTTGGCTTATGAGGGGGGACCCAACAAATGAAACTTATTTACAAAAAAATTGTGTATTTGTTCTTACATGTTTAAAGTGCAGTCACCTTCAAAGCACTCTCCATTTGATGCAATATACCTAATGAGACATTTTTCCCACTGCTCAAAATGGTTTTTGAACTTGTTGATTTTGATGCCTTTTAGTGCTTCCACATTGGCAAAACATTTCCCTTTGAGGACTTTTTCATGTGGAGAACAAAAATGTCATTCGTGGTGAGACAGAGTAAATAGGGAGGGTGAGGCACAGAGGTCATGCCATTTTTTTTAATCAAAAACTATTGCACATTTAGCATGGTGTGGGCAGGTGCATTTGTAAGTCACCCATCATGAAATGGGCAAACACTTTGAAAAAGTCTTTTAAAAATTCACTGAAGTTGAATATAGCCTCTCACACCACCACCAGCTGGTACAGTGATACAGATGGGTTCCTAGAACACTCACCTAGTTGGGGAAGCCTGTACTACAAGATGGAGGCCCACCCTCCAAAAAGATAATTCTGGTTTCACCCATCCCCCTGCCCCCCATATATAATAATGGGAAAACAAGTTTGTATGGTGATTTGAACTGTCTGGGACACATGGTGAACTTGAACTAGTCATTCCCATAGTCCACTGTGGGTTCTGCATATTGCCCAAATTTACCAGAAAACTGCTACTCTCACTCTTAAATTCTGTAGATCTATCACAGAGGGAGGCATTGTGCAAGATGATAAAAGATTAAAAACCACATAAATGTGATTTTAATTGTTGTTGTATAAGGCACACACAGGGAAATGTCGTGTTTGTAGAAGAGGGTTAGATCCAGTCACTGCTTCCTTTCAAGTAGAGGGAATAGCAGTACTTGTAAAGAGAACAGATGAAGTGCTAAATAGTAAAATGGATGTAATTTTTACATGGTCCTTATTTTCTCATGATTGTTGCCTCTTGATTATTTCCTTTATAAACACTAACTGCTTTGGGACATCCTGGATAGCAGGAGAATAGGACATTCTAACTTTTTGTTTCGAAGCAGAGATTAGTGTTAACTGCCCTTTAAATAGAGCAACAATTAACCCCAAGTGAGAGAGGTCAGTCAAATACTTATTTCCCAAATGTGGGCACTTCACACAGAAACACAAGCGAGGGCAAATTACTTACTCAAGGCCACACAGCAAGTTACTGAGTGGCTTGGAAGCAATTACACATACAGAGAGATCTTAATTAATTGAACCCTAAGATGATAGATGTTCCATAACATCTGACGCCCCCAGCAGTTCTCTGCAGTCCCAGCAGTTGCCATATTAATAGCTATGAGGTGGGGAGCCACCGGACTGGGCCAGAAGTCAGGCAAGGGCAGAATGCCCAATTTGAAAGGGCATTGAGCCCCTGCTACATTCTTGTTCACAGCAGCAGGATCTAAAACTGTGACCTGGGTCTACTGCACAGGGTTCCCAGAGCAAATTGAATCTAGAAAGGTAAACACTGAGTGCACTTTATGTTTCAAGAATCATAGCTCTTGGACCAGAATGACTGTTAATTATAATGAATGTGAGTCAGACCCAAGAAAGTCTTAACAAATATGTTTTTAACCTGATGCTCATAGGGCAAAGAAAGTCCAAATGGTATATTTTTCATTTTGGGGCCAAAAAGAATTGGAGCTAATCTCAGAAGTTTACCTCTTTGGGCCAGAGGCCAAAACTTGCAGCTCAATGAAGAAAATAATGTGAGCTTTAAAATGGATTATAGAGAGCCAAATAGAATAAAATTGGGATCTGAGTGTGAGTCCATAACCTGTTACTGGGTTTCCTGAGATGAATCATCAGACCAATTCAATAGCACCAACATGGTGGTTTTATTGTAATGTCTAAAATTGCTAAGTAGAATGTCCACATCGAGTCGAAGAGTAATTTGATTCTTCTACTATTGATCTAAAGTGGGTCCTCTTTATAAAAGCCACAGATACACAGGGCAGTTTAAAAGATAATGTGAAAAGCCCTCTAGTGTAGAGACTTAAGTTACTGGTTTATAGCATGAACTTTCAATCATAACAGAAGTCTAGCAATTGGTTATAAAGGCTTGTCTGAATTTAGGAAGGGGGTGATTAACTAGAAAGAGTAATCTACAACTATAAAATGAGCCACCTGAAAAAACTATGTATCAGGTATGGGCAGCCTGTCAGGCACAATGTTGTTAAATGGTACTCAGTCAGTTTCCAAACTTATTCTGCATGCTACCCTGTGTTGAATCCCCTATGTAACCCCTGATGAACCCACCCTATGACAGATCCACTGGAAATCTTATATGATTTCATATTCTCTCTTTATAAGCTGGAAAATATCTGTCCACTGAGAAACCCGAAGCAGTATTGTTAAAGAATTTCTCCTACATTGCTCACACCTGCAGCCTCCAGGCAATGCCATAGAAACAATCAATGTTTATTGAGAATTGAGTGCTGGTTGCTATGTGCCTAGCACTGTATTGAGTTTATTAATGTATAACATCACATCAAATCCTCACAAGAGTCCAGGTTTATCTACATTTTATGGATGACGCTGCAGAGGTGCAAAGGTGAGGTAACTCGCCCAAGGGACACAGCTGGTAGGAGACAGAACCAAGATTTGAAACCAGGTGATCAAACCTCTAACCAATATGACTGTGCTGTCTCCTAACATCCTTCCTGAACTTGCCCTATAAAGCTATTTTGCTAAGGAAGAGATGTTAATCATTTTTATGTGAATTTGATGCTGTTGCCCACGCTACACATTTTAATCTTAACTATAATTGTGAAATCCAAAGCTTATTTTCCAATTCAAGAGAAGCCAGTGGGATACTTTCTGCTTTGGAACAAGATTGAGTACCAGGGACTGGATTTACCTTTCTGTCTGATGAAACAATTTGAAAAAGGACAAAATATATTTTATAACTATAGCATAGTATATATGAGTATTTTTGAAGAAGAAAACGGGTCTGCAAGGCCCTAGACACCAGACAATGAAGGACAGTGACCTTGAGGTGACAGGATGAAAGGGAGGAAGACTGTTAGGCTTCTGGGATTCTATAGGCAGGAAACATGTAGATGGAGCTGTTCACTTCAAGCATGTCTGGCTCCTCAAGAAAATGGAAGAAGAATGACTCTGAGGATGCAGCTACTGATGCAAAGAGCAGAGCAGCAGAGCCAGATGAGGGGACAGTGGGGTCTCATGGGCTCAGAGACAGGTTCCTAGGATCTCTGCCAGCCCAGGGGAGGAAGCTAGCTCAGCCTTCATTGGCTCTTAGGCCCTAAAACCTAACGGAATTTGCCCTGATGAATTGTAAAGTCATTTAGACCAATGACCCCCCCTTTATCCTTCAATGTTCTCTCTTTGCTTTTTGGAATGGGACTGGCTTTTTACGCCTGTCCCACCATGTACTTTGGAAGCAGATAACTTATGTTTTAGTATCCCAGGTCCACACATGGACAGGAGTTTCCCCAGGCTGAATCATACTCATGATCTCACCCATACCTAATTTAGAGGATTTATATGATGATGTTTGGGACTTTGTTGAGGTGATGCTATTTAGATGAGATGTTAAATTTAAAGTTAATGCTGGAATGGGTTGAGACTTGGGTGTGCTGAAATGAGATGAATGTATTTTGCAAGTGATATAGATGTAAATTTGGGGGGTCCAGATGGCAGACTATACTGAGTGGAATAGTGTCCCCCAAAATCATGTTTACCTAAAACCTCAGAATGTGACATTATGTAGAAATAGGATATTTGTAGATATAACTAGTTATGAGAAAATCACACTGGATCAGTGTGGGCCCTAACTCCAATATGACTTGTGTTCTTATAAAAAGAAAAGAGGCAACTCAGAGACAAACAAACTCAGGGAAAATGGACATGTGACAACAGAGGTAAACACTAAGGTGATGCAGATCATGGTCCACCAAGGATTGTTGGCAACTTCTAGAAGCTAGAAAGAAGAAAGGAAGGATTCTCCCCCATAGTCTGCAGAGAGATTATGGCCCTTCTAACATCTTGATTTTGAACTTCTGACCTCCAGAATTATAAGAAAATAGATCTCTGTTGTTTTAAGCCACACATTTTCAAGTATTTTATTACATCACCCCTAAAAAACTAATGACCATAGTAACACTAAACAAAGTAAACTTGGAATGGCTCTATCAGTAAGAATATTACCAGGGAATAGAGTCATCTGATTATGATAAAGAGATCAATTCATCAATTGATCAAGAAGACACAGAACTCCTAAACTTATATGCATTTGATAACAGATGTACAAAGTACATGAAGTAAAAAGTGATAGGGAAAATAGATCCACACTACTCAAAAATTTCAACAGTCCTCTCTCCAAATTGATAGAACAAATAAACATGAAATCAGTGAGAAGAGATGTGAACAACGCTTGAACCAATTTCACATAATTGACATTTATAGAACATTACACCAAACAACAGAATTTATATTCTTTTCAAGTGCACCTGGAACATTTAACAAAATAAACCATTCTCTGGGACATAAAACAACTTGCAATGATTTCAAAAATATTCAAGTGATACAAAGTACACAATCCAACAAAACAGAATTGAATTAGAAATAATAATAAACTCCAAATATTTTTAATTAAAATATTATACTTCTAAATAATCCATGTGTTAAATAAATCAAATGGAAAATTAAAAAGTATTTTAAACTAAATAAAAACAGAAACAAAGCATGTCAAAATTTAAAGAATGTCTCTAAAACAATATTATAGGGGAATTTTTAGCACCAAACCTCCCTATTAGAAAAAATAAATGACTAATTTTCACATTAAGAAACTACAAAAAGAAAAGATAATTAGGCACAAAATAAATAGAAGAAAGGAAACAATAAAGATGAGAGTGGAATAGAAAACAGAAAGACAACAGAGAAAATCACTGAGATCAAATGTTAGCTCCTTGAGATCAATAAAATTGCTAAACCTCTAGCTAAACCAATTAAGGGGGGAAATTTAATAAAAAATATGAAAAATGTGATATCGTTAGCATTTCTGCAGATATCTAAAGGGATATTAAGGGACTCTATTAATAACCTAATGGCAACTTATTTGACCACTTAGATTAGAGGCCAAACAATGTTTACTGTAAAGGGCCAGACAGTAAAAATTCTGGCCTTTGAGGGCCACTTATAATATATGTCTCACACTATTTTTCAATCTTTAAAAATGTTAAAATAAGCCCTGGCTGGTAGCACAGTGAATAAGGCGCTGGCCTGCAAACCCAAAGGTCGCAGGTTCGATTCCCCAGCCAGGGCACATAACCAGGTTGCAAACCAGGTCTCCAGTCAGGTCTGTGGCTGGAGGCCGGTGAAAAGCAACCATACATTGATGTCTCTCTCCCTCTCTGCCTCCCTTCCTTCCCCCTCTTTCTAAAAATAATGAAATAAAATCTTTTTAAAAATATATTAAAATACACATTTTTAGCTTGCAAACTATAAGCCATCTGCTGGGTTAGATGAAATAGACAAATTTTTTGAAAGACAAATTACTCAAGGTCACTGAAGTAGAACAAAATAACCTGAATAGCCCTATATCTAATAAAAATTGAGTTTGCAGTTAAAAACTTTCTTAGAAAAACACCCTCCAGACCTACAAGTCTTTACAGGTAAATTCTACCAGGTATTTAAAGAAGAAATAATACAATTGTGAACAAACTCTTCCAGAAAATTTTTAAAAAACAAATATTTTTCAATTTATTCTATGAAACCAGCATCACCCTAGTACCAAAACCAAAGACACCACAAGAAAACTACAGATCACTATCCATGTGAGCATAGATGCAAAAATTCTAAACAAACTTTAGCATTGAATCCAACAATATACAATGAGGAAACTTCTTATTTTTATCCAATAATATATACAAAGGAAAATTCATGATGACCATATGGATTTTATGCCAGGCTTGCAAACTTTAAGATCATTTCATGCAATTCACCAAATCAACAAACTAAAAGTGAAAACTATATGATCATCTGGTAGGCACAGAAAAGAATTGACAAATTTAAACATTCATTCCTGAAAGGAAGAAATTCTCCGAAAACTAGGAACAGACAGGAACTTCCTCAATCTTGTGTGAAAAGTTCACCACTATTATCATACTTAATAGTGAAAAATTGAATGCTTTTTGTCTAAGACTAGAATCAATGCAATGATGTCTGCCTCACCACTTCATTTTCACATTATACTGGGGAACCTAGCCAAGGCAATCAGGAACATTGGACCGTGCAAGGGCAGCATAAAGGAAAAGGAAGAAGTGAAACTGTCTTTTCAAAACCAACTTGATTATCTATTGTAGAAAATTCTATACAATCTACAAAGAAGCTACTAAAACTAATAAATAAATTAGCAATTTGGCAGGATGTAAGATCTACATTTGAAAATAAATTGTATTTCTATAAACTACACCATTTGTGATACCGCCAAAAAAAATTACACACACGTAAGAAGAAATCTGACAAGACAGGTGAAAATCTACACAGTGAAAACCATAAAAACTGTGGTGAGAAATGAGAGCGGACCTAAGGAAATGGGGAGAACATCGAGTCATGCATCAGAAGGTTCGATGTTGGTATGGTGTCAGTTCCCTCTGAATGGATCTATAGAGTTATGCAAAACCAGTCAAAATCCCAGCAGTCTTTGTTGGTAGAAATTGGCTGAATTTCATGAGGAATTGCAAAGGACCTATAATAACCAAAATAACTTTGAAAAAAAAGAACAAAGTTAAAAGGCTAACATCAAGGTGCAGTAATCAAAATACTATGATAGTGACACAAAGATTAACAAATAAAGAAAAACAGAAAAGATAGCCCAGAAACCTATATACGTACATAAGTACATATATGAACACCTGATTTTCAACAAAGAGGCAATGATAGTTGGAAAATGATAGGATTTTCAAACTATTTTCAACATATGATGCTAGACCAATTAGACATCCATATGCAAAAAGGAAATAAACTGATCCTTGTACCACATTAAATAATTAATTCAAAATTATCACAAGACTAAATATAAAACTTAAACCATAGTACTTCTAAGAGAAAATATTGTAGAAAAACTTCATGACTTGGGGTAAGCAAAGATTTCTTAGATAAAATTCTAAAAAGAATGACCCAAAAGCTGGTAAATTGGACTTTATTTTTTTTTTTAAATTCTTCACTTTTAGAGAATTCATTAAGAGAATAAAAAGATGAGTCACAAACTAGGAGAAAAGGTTTGAAATTATAATTTGAGGAAGAACCCTTAAAACTCAACAGTAGGAAAACAACCCCAATTTTTAAAATTTGGGCAAAAGATTTGACCAGGTAACTTTTCCAAAGAAGATATACAGATGTCAAATAAGCACATAAAAAGATGCTCAGTATTATTAATTATTAGGGAAATCCAAGTTAATATAAAATGAGTTACCACTATAATTTATTTGAATGGCTAAAATTTAAAGAACTGATTATACCAAATTATGGTGAGAGAGGAAGTACTGAAACTCAATAATACATTCTCATACAGTGATGGTAGAATCTGAAATGCTACAGTCACTAAAAAACAGTTTGGCAGTTTCTTAACAAGTTAAATACATGAATACCTATCACATGATGCAACCATTCCACTCCTAGATGTTTACTCAAAAGAAAGGAAATCATACAATGTCCATACACAGGTTTGTCCATGAATGTTTATAGCACCTTTATTTGAAATAGTTAAAAGATGGAAACAACCCACATGTCTATCAGAAAAAGAATGGATAAACAAACTGTGGCATATTCTATAGTGAAATGATACTCAGCAGTAAAACAGAATGCACTATTATTGATGTAGGCTACAACATGCATGAATCTCAAAATGATTATGCTGAGTAAAAGAAGCCAGACCAAAAAAATTAATAATGCATGATTCTATTTATATCAAATTCTAGGAAATGCAAACTAGTGTAGAGTGACAGAAGGCAGATGAGTGGTTTCATGGAGATAAGGGAGGCTAAGGGAAGGGATTACAGTGAGGAAGAAAGGAACTTTGGGGGTCAATGAGTACATTCATTCACTTGATTGTGGCAATAATTTCATAGCGGTATACATATGTTGAATCTGACCAAATCCTACACTTTAAATATATGCAGTTTATTGTCTATCAATTATACCTTAAAAAGGCAGAGAGGAACTCTTTCTGGAGGAATAGGAGAAGGGGGAGGAGGAGAGAAAAAAGCAGGGGGAGAAATTTCAGATCTCAGAGAAGATTCTGGGACGTTAGATTAGTCAGAGGAAAGTCCGAATTTCCTGGAAGTTCATCTCCTAGTCTGGGTAAGACTGGCCCTAACTATGCATAAAAGCCAATGACGTGTTCCACTGGAATGTTTGCTGGGAGGTTCTATTTGCATTTACTTTTTACAACTGTTCTGTGGTGTTTGTGGATCATCAAGTTTCTATCAGTTCACCATTCCAGAAAAAGCTAACCTTCCTGCTCCAGGATCTTAGATGAAAAGGAGAAGGACTACATGTAGAGCCCAGGCCATAGCTGTCACCCAGCCTTTATTATTTTATTAGTAGAAATACTGCCTTACTTTCTACTTAACCCTTCCTGCAGAAAATTTCCAATAAGCAACCCTGATTTATGAAAATGCAAATTTATAAAACAAACGAGAGATTGATAGTATGCCTTACCAAAACAAAAGGCTGCTTTAAATAAGAAAGCCTCTTAAGGGCACCTAAAATTGATTCAGTACATTTAAAAAATTGGCTTTACACACATTTCAGGAAGAAAGCTGCATGGGCAGGGGTGGTTATTACCAAGTGGTATCCATACACTTCCAGGGAGTTAAAAACATGTGAGACTGGACCTTTTTTTTTTTTTTTTTAATAATTTTTAAAAACTATTTTATTTATCATTTCCAGAGAGGAAGGAAGGGAGCCAGGCAGAGAGGGAGAGAAACATGAATGTATGGCTGCCTTTCACCTGCCTCCAGCTACGGCCCTGGCTTGCAACCTGGTTATGTGCCCTGGCTGGGAACGTAACCAGCGACCTTAGGGTTTGCGGGGCTGGTGCCTTATCCACCGTGCCACCAACCAGGGCTTTAGATCTTTTCTTTTAAAAGATCATATCAGAAGCAGAAATGATATACCTCTGATGAGAATAATACTGGCTGTCTCTTCAAATTTATACATTACAAACACTATCTACCTATTGTTAAACCAGCCTATCAAGAGCTGCATTTTCTCTGAATGCGCTTCTCTGGTCATAGGTCTCCACCCTGTATTCCCCAAACTGCCCCCGGCAGCCCCTGGGGAAGGTAGACCTGGTCATAGAGCCGCGCTTGGCGTGTTGCTGAGCAGCCTGCAGAGGGCCCTCCGGGAATATCTGTAGCGCCCCAAGCGGACAGGAGGTGCGCTGTGCAGCTGTTGGGAGACCACGGAAGCTCACAGTGGCGGTGCTAAACGTGCGGATCTCAGGCCTCTGCACACCTGACACAATGAGTGACCCACTTGATCTGTGGCTGGACCTGGCCCGGCTGCGGGTGCGGTAAGTGTTCCCTCCCCAATCCCACAGGCGAGGGTCGCCAGGGGGAGGCAGGGCGCACGTAGAGCACTATGCTGCCCCCTGTGCCATCTTGGATCAGAACCCGCGGACTCCCCCACCCGCCTCAAATCCCCCAGGAACCCGAGGGTGGGTGCCCAGCTCCTAATGCCCTTCAGGACTTGCCGCAATCTGCTGGCACTTCTATCCCAGGAGAGCTGGAGGCTCTGCTGCAGCTGAGGAAATGACACTCACCCTCTGGGCCCTCAGGTTGGCTGGGTGCCCCTTTAAAAAACAAATTTTAGTTCCAAGACTGAAATTTTCTATGCTGGCCACCTGCCTTTCCTCAGAGACACCATTTAACCACCTGCTGAGTTTCCTTCCAGGCCCATTTCTATACATTTCTTACTCAGATGTACCCATGGAACACCTTGTTCTGCGTTTGTTTTAAACATCAACTATGTAAAACCCACAGTATTATTCTGAAACTTAGTCTTTTTATAATTCAGCATGCCTCAGAATTGTATCCATTTTAGATGGCCACCTCATTCTTCCTAGCCCATACATTTTCTACAGCATAGCTATTGCTCAATTTATTTACCCATTAGCTTATTTGTGAGCATTTAGATTGTTCAGTTACAGTGCTGAGATGAATGGCCATGTCATGCCTTCTTGTGCATTTGGGATACCAGAAGTAGTTGAAAATAACTCATAACCCTAGACCTGAACTGAGAACTACCACCCCTTTATCTGTTCTCAGTATCTCCAACGCATACAGACCTTTTTCATAGAAAGCATCTGTGTCTGAGAACCAGTAAGAGACAAGCTTATAGATCTATAAGTAAATTTGGGGCATGAAATTTATTTTCTTAGATCCTTGTTTCTCTTATTTTGGCTATTGGATTGCTATGGAGATCCAGGCAACTTACATCCTATTTTTGGTTTCTCCTGACTATAATTGACCATGTGTTGTTTTGTTTTCTTCTTTTAACCATTTATTTTAGAGTTAGGACTGGGTTTAAATTCATGTGACTTTTCTAAGCCTTAATTTCCTTATCTGAGAAATGGGCATTATAATAACTAACAGTTGTGGAAAATAAAAGAAAATTTATGTAAAGTGCTAAGCAAAACAAAAGATAGGAAGCAGGTAGTAATCGACAGGTGTTATGGGATAGATAATTACAATGTAAATCACATCCTAGTCAATTTCAATATTTTGAGTACTGAGGGATTTTTTAACAGCAGCAACTTCTCATTGTGTTAGCATCTTTGATACTAATAAATAGGATAGCTATTATCCACCCCCTAACACACACACTTTAAATGTCCTTTTGGGCTTATGCTTATTGCCTTTAAGAGTTGGTCTAAGTTTGTTAAACTATTAGATAATCTCAAGGTTGTAAAGGACCTTAAAGGATGATCTGTACCAACCCCCACCCCATTCCCAGGTGCACAGCCTTTGTCTAACAATTTATTTCCCAGGACAGCTAATTCAACCAGATAATTGGTGAAAATACTCTTAATTTCCAGTGTTGTATAACCTAATTTTCTTTGATCTTCAAAGTCATCCAGGTGATTAATTTTCAATTATTCCCAACATAAATGGGAAAGGCCTGAAAAAGCCCTCTTCATTGATTAACGTATTCAATTTATTGAGTGCTTTATGATAGCCCTTCTCTGTCCTGGGTGCTGGTGATAGAGGTGGATGAAAGATCATCCCTGCCCTCATGGACTGTACAGTCAACCAGGGGAGACAGGGATAAAGTGGCATTGAGTCAGAATCTAGACTTATGAGATAATAGCATTTCTCTGATCCTAATTAGACACTGATCCTATAAAGCTGATATTGAGTGTGCACTCTACTAAATAAAAGACAGATTTGTGTTGTGTGGCAGGGGAAAAAAAAAAAAGACAGATTTGTAATCATAGTTTTGGTACTGTATGATTTGGGCCCTGTATAAACATGTAGTAAGTAAACAAAGAGACAACATTCTATGATATAGAACTAAAGAACATACCTTTAAAACCCAAGCAGTTTTTTCCCCAAAAAAATCTTGAACAAAAAAACATACCCTACGAGTATAGCTTTTCTATTTTTTTAAAAAAAATTTTAATCCTCACCTAAGGACATCTTTTTTCATTTCTTTTTACAAAGAGAGAGGAACATCAATGTGAGAGAGAAGCATCAATTTGTTGCCTTCTCATGTGCACCCTAAATGGGAATCAAACCCGAGAACTTCTGGTGTACGAGACAATGCTCCAACCGACTGAGCCACATTGGCCATGCCTAGCATTTCTTTTTTATTAAAAGACACCACACGCACACATATACACACATGCATACATCTATGCATATACATATACACACATACACAGCTAAAAGGGAAAATATTTTTTATAGCCTGCAGCAGGCCTACAGATTTAAATCCTAAAACCTTTCATTTGTACCAATAATTCATATACAGCTACATGGGGTGAAAAAGGTTAACGATGGAATTTTTTAAGAATGTTTCATTGACTATAAATGGCAGATCTGACAGTTAAAATGAAAATTGTTCCCGAAGAAACTTTAGTCAAACTAATTATTGTAGACGTTATAAGGATATATAATTATATTCCTCACCTTTAAAAAAAGTTTTATTACAAATGTGCTTTTAAAGAACATGTAGAGAAATAAAAGCTGTAATTGTTCTTAATTATAGCTAACTGTAATTGCACTGAATTGCAATATGCTGAATATCACCAATGGCTAAAGAAATCCTGGCATACAGAACAGTGCACCCACTTTCATGAGATGAGGTATAGTTTTATGAATATTCTGTTATCTGTAATTTAGCTCTTTTACTGTTGATTCTATTTATGTTGGTTTTATTTTATTTTATTAGTGACTATAGAGATATAATTGTCATCTATGAATGTGCAGAAGGTTGGAGATTTTATCTGGGATTAGTTCAAAATTCCCATTGACATAAAAATGACATATTGGCAAGTATTAAATGAACAGTGAGGACGTGACCCACCATGGTTGAATACACAGATTTGAGTTTTCAGAGATAGTGATAAATACCACATTTAATTTACCCAGCAGGGTCCAAGAAGTGACCTGGAAAATACTAAGGATCTAAAATAGCAATAACTACCTCTCTGCAGATAGTGTTCAGCGTCCCATTATTTCAAGTGGGTAAATCTGAGTAGGGTGATTGGGTCCTGTGAATGGAAGGGTTTTCATCTGACTCCGACTCCTTTGTGCTTGGAACTCAAGTCAAGTTCTGTGTTTCTGAAGAAAAGAAGTAGCGTTTTTCAACTTCAGGAGAAAGGAGCATTTTGTTATGTATTTATAGTCACTCTTCTGAAAAGTAAAAATTAATGAACAAAAAGCCAAGATTCCTCCAAATCACATCGGAACAAACCTTATTACTTTTCAATTTTCATGGATGGCTGCAATGAGCTTTCAGCCGCATAGCCAGCCAGCTTTGACACAATTTCTGGTGTATTTTTTAATTTAAAAAGGGGGTTGCTCTTGGTGCCTTAGCTTGACCCCTATTCCTGACTGCAGGTTGGAGGTTGGACCAAGGTAGATGGAAGCCCTCTGAGGGGATGTCCTTTTGGCAGAGGTCACAGCTACATCACTCCCCAAATAGAAGCATGCATGTCCCTTACTTTGGGGATCATATGGAAATAAACAAGAGTTTGAAATTTGTGACTGTCTTCTCCCTCAGTCCTCCATGTGTCCTGAGGACCACTGCTGCCCTCCCCAAGGCCACACCGTGGCCTGGAAAACCGCATAAAGCCCTGGATATTGTCGTATCTACTTCAGACTGGACTGTGGTTTTTGTCTTTGACATTCTTGGGAAGGGCAGCATCTATAAGAAAAAATATGCTCGCTTCCTCTTCCTAAAATCTTATCAGTCACAACTTTGGCATTATTATACTAATGAAGTCTCTGAATTTATTTTACCAAAAACTTCTCCAGTAGAGAATTAACAGATAAAATTTCATCCCGCTTACCTACACAATTAGACATCTCCTTGTGTGAGCCTTTTTTAAAAAAAAAGATTTTATTTATTATTTTTCAGAAAGAGGGGAAAGGAGAGAGGCAGAGAGGGAGCGAAGCATCAATGTATGGTTGCCTTTCACCTGCCTCCAGCTACAGATCTGACTGGAGACCTGGCTTGCAACCTGGTTATGTTGCCCTGGCTGGGAATCAAACCAGTGACCTTTGGGTTGGCAGGCCAGCGCCTATCCACTGTGCTACCAGCCAGGGCTGTGTGAGCCTTTTTTTGATGGCTTCCCCACTAAATGGCCAGCCTCCTAATGGAGGGATCCATGCTAATTTACTCCCTGCTCAATCCTAACACATGGAAACTGGCACATAGTAGGAGCTAGAGAAATATCCATTTGCCAAATTAATAAGTAAATGCCATTAAAAATGCTAGGGAATTTAATATCCAATATTTGTCCCTTGATGGATAAGGCCATTAGTCAAACATTACATTACAAGCTGGTATTTGCAAGTCTGTCTTTGATCCAGAAATTATCAGGAAGATGATTGTCTCTCATTAAGAGAACTTATGGGTGATATTATGTCTCTGGGAACTAATAGAGAAAAATAAGTCTTTTTAGCAAAATGGACCTCCATTCTGCATGATTTAATTCCTGTCTGCTCTTGCGTTAGCTTTTGTAAAAAATTGCCAGACAACAATGTGTTAAGAAGCCCACTTATGAATTGCAGGACAGCTGTGAGCACAATAATGAAGCAATATTAAAGGCAGAGGTCATTTAGTAATCTGGTACCCCCTTCCCCTTGCAGAAACAGTATTTGAAGAAAATATACCCATTTTATTTTTTACTTTTTGGAGAGATGTTTTGTTAATAAAGCTTTGAGAAAGCACACAAACACAGCCTTATGTGTGCATCATCTGTTCTTTTTGGGGGGGGGGGGGGGGCTTGTTTTGCCATTGCTTTTCTGAGAGCACAAGCTGTTGAATAAAATTCATTGTGTCATTTCTAGGGTCTATGACTGTCCCTCAGGGCTGGTTACTTTTGCCAGTGGTAATGTTTAAATATGTGAGTTTTAATGAGCAGGAATTTTTCCTACTGGCTGAATTCAGGTCCTTCCTGGATCAGATCATGTAACCGTAATAGATTCACAACATTTAATCCGGATGAACTCAAGTATGCATGGAGACATAGTCCTATCTTCCTAATGCCACCACCAGTGTCTCCATTTTAGGTGCCTTTCTAAGCAAAGTATCAAAATAACAGTTTTGGAAGAAAACAAAAGCCCCTAATAACACCTCCTGGAAATGATGGAACAGCAGTGCCTTATGAACAGGGCCCCGTGCCCCTCCCCAATGACAGTCAGCCAGATGGGCTGTTTTGAAGAGTTGATTAACAAAAACCTTTGTCAATTTTATTTTCAAAGCAGTTCAACCTATGAACACAGACAAAGGCACATGATGGTGGCTGTTTTTATAAGGAATACTAAACTATTCTAAAGGCTGGATATGTCCATTTTAGGCTACAAGTTTTCTGACACTCCAAATCATGGGCAAGCCTGCTGTCTCATGTAGGTCTCTAGCTCTAAACTCCACCTTGTAGACAGTTTTTCAACTGAGGGGTGTGGAAGGGTTCATCTCTGTGAGTGCAGGCTATGGAGAAGGAACCTGGAGACATTTCTCTTGTGAAGTTGGTCTGTAGGCCGGACCATGTCTGTGGCTGATAGTTCATACGCTTCCAATTAGAAAGGCTGGCCAGCCTCTGTAGTGTTGTGAAGCATCACCTGTCATGAGACCTATCGTTTTCTAAGAGACTGGGTGACTTTATCTGAGGCTCTTTCCCCTTTTAGTTTGTCAGCATTTTGAATATTTAGATCCAGACCTGTCAGGTTTTTTTTAAACCACAGCAACACCTTGTACTGTCTGCTCCATGCAGCGGGTACCAGGTGAATATCACTGAAGGGAAGAAGGACATGCAGTACTACAAAAGGAAGAACCAGGCAAGAGGAATTAAGGTGGGGAAAAGTGGCTGCATTTCATGCAGTTGCTATTCACTCAGTCTCATCAGAGCATCCAAGAGCCCTTTCTGACCACCCTATAGAAAATACCAGCGCCCTCTACAACCCTCACTATTCCACTTTAGCCCCTGTTGTGCTTATTCATCTTTCTAATGCATACTATAGAAGGTAGCAACACATACCCATTTGCTTATATTTTTGTGTCTACCTCCCCATCTAGATTGTAGTTCCTAATAGCAGGACCATGGTTGTTTTTTTGTTATTGTTCACTTCTCTAGCACAGTACCTGGATGAATGAATATGTAACACATTAATTATGTCTATAGCTTGTATATTCTCAGTAGTACTAAATAATAGTGATCAAAAGCAAGGGCTCTGGGGTCCAAATGCCTGGGTTCAAATCCTGGCTCTGTGTAGCCTTGGGAAACAATTTAACATTTTTGTGCCCTGTTTTTCTCAATGTAAATAGCCTATAATAGTGGCTGCTATTACTGAAGCACCCGAAAGTGTGTGTGTTTGTAAGTGTAGATTTCACCATGTAGGAATAACTACAGATATGTGTGTGCACGCACACACACATACACACTGATGTTTTGCTTATATGAGTGAACATTGAGGAGGGGGAGAAGACATAAAGAACAGCCAAAATAGAGGATGTAAGGACAGATGAATGGTCACAGAAAGTGGGAGCATGGGAAAAGAACACTGTCCTGGGCTTTCTTAATCAGAGAAGAAACTTCAATCTGAAGTGTTATGGATTTCCCAGGGCTAAGGTTCACTGTATAAGATAAAAGTTAACTGTCCTAAATTAATATATGTACTTGTAATGATACCTTTAGATATTATTTGGAAATAGATCCAACTTTTTTTTTGTTTTTTAGGATTTTAGTTAGTTCTTAGAGAGAGGAGAGGGAGGGAGAAAGAATGGGAGAGAAATATCAAACTTCTGACTACCACACTCCCCCAACTGGGAACCTGGCCTGCAACCCAGCATGTGCCCTGACCTGGAATCAAACCACCGACCTTTTGACCTTTTGGTTCCCAGGCCAGTGCTCAGTCCACAGAGCCACACCAACCAAGGCTAGATCCAACTTAAAGGCCTACAATTTGCCCCAAGTCTGGTGGTTAAAAAAAGAAGAAAAAATCTGCATGATTGTAATATTTTTACCCTTAATTAAGATAAAGAAAATCTCAGTCCCTCTACAACCAGAACATTAGATCATTTGCAGAATGGGTAATTAAAAAGGGTATCTTACCATTTTTTAAAAGTATTTTCACTTTTGGAAGACTTGAAGATACCATTGGAGAGAAACATTTCAGGTCTTAAAAATATTATCAGGCCGACACACAATTAACGTGGGGGCTGATGTCCCCTGTTTTACTGTTGTCAGCTAATTTTGGAAACTGGCATGCTGCACAGAAATAGATGATGTGCCCTTACTTCAACACTTCCTAAAAAAAAGAACTGTTTGAATCGTTCAGGGGTGGGAAGGAGAGGAGCAGTGGAGGAAGAACTCTAGTTTAGACAGCTGATCAAAACTGGCATCACTCTGCACCAGCGAATGGCCCACACATTTGAAATTAAAGTCAGAAGCTCATGTCCTCCATCGTTTTGGTCTGCATCTTATCCTTGGGACAACTCTGTTTCTCAGAACATATCACTTAGCTTTGTCATTTTTTCATCATTGTTTTCATTTAATTTTTAGCATTCTGCTCTCCTCTTGAAATCAAATGATCTTGGCAATGATAACTAAGAAAAGGAAATTAGTGCAGTTAAACTCCAAATGCTGCTATAATTATAGCGGGCATTATTTAAATGAATTTAAGAGATTGGAATTACCTTCAAGTGGAAAATGTTTCATGGTTTCCTTGTACTCACATGTATTGAGTGTCTAGTGTGTGCCAGCCACTGAATATTTAAAATTTTGAATAAGGGATGGTCTTAGACGTGGGAAAATAAAAAGTATTCACCACTTTGTACCTAATACAACATCCTTTATTGGACTGTAAACACTTGGAGGGAAGGGTCCGCGTCTGATTCATCTTGGTGTGTTTTGAAGCACCAAGCATGGTTGTGCTGAACATATTCTGAAAGCTCAGTGACTATGTTAAATGAATAAGTATTAGGGCTGAAGACCATTTATGCTTAGAAAGGAATATTAATAATGGACATTTCAACCTATAACAATTTGTTGAAAAAAGCATGATCTTTATGGCACCATCATTTTTTTATACATTTTATTTTTTAGAGCAGTTTTAGGTTCACAGCAAAATTGAGGGGAAGGCAGAGACATTTCCTATATATGCCACATCCTCACAGCTGCTCAACCACTGCACTGTCAACATCCCCCATCAGAACTGAACCTTCATTAGAACTGATGAACCTACATTGACACAACATTTTCACCCAAAGTCCACAGTGGACATTAGGGTTCCCTCTTAATGTTGTACAGAGTGTATGTTTAGACAGATGTGTAATATCATATCTCCATCATTATATTACCATAAGGACAAGTTTCATTGCCCTAAAAATTTTCCATATGGCACCTTCTGTAAGTTCTCCCAGTTGTGTAATAAAGGAGTGTTATCTATGTGAAGCATAGCATATTCTGCTAAGTTTATTTTCCTCAAGGGTTTTTATTTACAAAAGGTATACATTTATGAAAAGATGAATAATTCAGATTATTTGTTAGCAATAGTAAGCAGGTAAAATCAATTCATCATTTTAAAAGCTTTAGTGTTTTACTGATCTGAAAAATGGCCATTGGTTGGTGAGTCCTAGCTGCGTTGGAGTAGTCAGATACAGTTCTGCTGTCTTTGTCGGTTTTTTGTTTGTTTGTTTGTTTGTTTTAACTGTGGGGCTAGATGCTCCAATGGAATCATCAGGTTTTTAGGTGACATCACTTACGTTCATCCATTCATTTATGTTCACCAATACTTACTTTTCCTATGAAGCAATGTCTATAACTCTGTTACTTTTTGAGTTCATGGTTGTATAAAACAATTTCCCCTTGCCAGTACTTCCTGTATGAAGAACATAACTTTATCTCCAGCATTTTTGCCCTTTGCTGTAAAAATTATGCCAGCACCTTTCCGTTACATATGTGTATCTACTGAAAAGAGTTAGGCTTTGTCTTTGATGCAGAAATCATGCCCACCAGTCACCATTTAGGAATTTCTGGGTTATTAAGAAGAACAAAAAACAAAGACATGGTGAAAATCTTGTCTTTCTTCCTGCAATATTTATAGTTGTCTTGTCTCTAGACTTAATTCAACATCAGTTTTCTTAAACTGCTTGTTTTTTTTTAATCTTTCCAAAGAATCCAACTTTGTTTTCAAAAATACAAAATTTTTCATACAGTTCATCAGTTTTACATCATGTTTAATCACATTTAACAATCAGAATGAGTACCACTGTCCTAAGTGGATCAGGGAATAAACACAATATACTCTTTTCTCAGTAAGCCTGCCAACTTAGGTAGCAGGAGCCAAAGTGAGACAGGCATTCCTGAAGGGCTATCCCTATGTTTTTTCCATGGGAATGGAGATGGTTGGTTAATCCTACAGTAAGGCTTTGAAACAGAGGTAAGTTATGGACCCTACATTTTATTGCTATATTGAAGTGGTTCTCCATTGAGAACAGTTTTGCCCCTAGGGGATAGTTGGCAATGTGTAGGGAGACATTTTGATTGTGAGAAATGGGAGGGGAGTGTATACTGTCATCTAGTGGGTGGAGCCCAAGGATGCCGCTACACACCCTGCAGTGCACAGAACAGCCCCTCACAGCAAAGGGAAACCTGGCCCAAGTGCCAGTACACTGTGAGGCTGAGAAATGGTGGAAGTGGACTTAATTTACCATACATCCAAAGTAGCTTATAAAAGATTCCAGGTGTCGTAATATTAAAATATGGATAATCTGGAAAGCAAAAATAAATAGTTAAAAGGTAGAAAGAAGGAAAGGTAATTGTACCTCAACTCTAGGTTGCTGCTATTACTATGATCAAGTTCTAAACATAGATCTGACACTCAAGGGCAACAGAAGGTCAGAAAAGTTGATTAATTCATTCCTTATAAACTGAGCACAAGTCTGTTGAGTATTCATTCACATATGTTGGTCACATGTGATAAAGTGAAAAATAAAATTTGAAAGATATTTCTTCTGTGATAAATGTTATAAAGGAAGATGAAAGGGAGGGGTGCTTCTCAGCTGGGGTGTCCACAATTCCAGGTTCTGCTTGGAAAGAGAAATTTCTTATGCAGACCCTGAATTCTTAGAAAAGATGAATAGATGTGACCCAGTCAGTCATGTACTGGACAAAGCTTTCAACTGTGGTTTTTGCTGAAGAAATGGAAACTTTCTCTCAAAAGCCACTTTCTGTACCACTAAAAGCTGACGATTTAATATTATACAGAGGTTTAGGAAAGATCTCTGTAGAAGTTGAACTTAGAATCACTCATTTATCTAAGGCAGGGTGGCTTTATGGAACCAGCACATTCCTAGAATATCTCAGTACTATCACAAACAGTAGGTAGGAGGAAGTTCTAGAGGCCAGAAAGTCTCCCAGCCACTTCATGGAGGAGGAAGCCCTTTATTTGAATTGACAAGCTCTGAGTAAAGACAGTGTAGTTTAAGCTGAGATTTCTAACCCAGGCTGACATATCTGCTTTGGGAGGTCCATAGACTACCCACATTTGCACGCCACATTTAGTGTGTATATGTATGGGTGTATTGTTATTTTTACGTAGTAAGGGGTTTATATTTTTTAATGGACCAGATGACCCAAAGGCCATGCAGTACTACTGTTCCTAAGAATTACATTTTTCTTTCACAATATAGACATCAAATATTGTTTTTATTTTATTGTTACAGGAAAAAATTTAAACTGTACATAATATGATTCCACTTATATAAAGATACATATAGACATAGGTACATAGAAATAAATGCTAAGTAGAAATACATTAAAATTCTCTCTAGCTTATAAAATTATAGGTTATTTTATTTTCTTTTGGAGGCCTTTCTGTATTCTCCAAATTTTCTACAATAAATGTGGATCGCTATATAATTCAAAATTATATTTGGATATTGAAAAGTAACATAAACATTTTAATTGCAAATAATATCTAGAGAGAGCTCTCCATGGAAAGTAAAAGTAATCCTCACTCTCAGCTGCCTAGTGATAAAGCCTTAATTCTTAGATAAGAGCAATTTCCTTTGTAAACCCTGTGACTCCATATGACTGTAAAGATGATATAAAGGGTTGTTCCTTCCACATTTTATTGTCCACAAGAAATACCTTTTAGAAGTCCTTTCATTATTGTTTTCTTCTATGAAGGTTTTTATAAGGAGAGTAAATGTCTCAATTCTTCCAGAAGGCCTGAACTCCATGGAATATACAACCAAACTTTCCTCTCTCCTCTTCTCTCCTTCCCCTCCTACCTCTCTCTCTCTGGCTACCTCTCTCTGCTATGTCTAGGCCTGTCTCTTAAATATCACCCTCAAACCAAGATGCTAGCTCTTTCTTTGATTTTTTTCCTGTACTTGACATAATATTCAGGATAGCACCATCTATCCAAAGACAACTTAAAAATTTCAAAAATACAACTCAGTTTCAGGCACCACAGAAAACTACATGTGTGATATCTCACACACATAAAAATGGTATGTAAAAAGTCAATATGATATTGATTGAAAAACACATGTGAGGAACTCCTTCTTCAGAGCAAATAGTCCATGCAGGGCAGCAGCTGGGGCTGTAGAGGCTGGCAACAGCCCATCGCTAAGGAGGGAGCAAAAAGTGGTGGGAACGCATTAGCCATTTCTCGTTTCTGTCTGTAGCTTTGAGGACATCTGGTGGAGTGGCAGATCAGGGCCAGTTGGGAAGGGTGTTCAGGGAGGATACCAGGATGGCCTTCATTGGTAATGTTGATATTAAGTCAGAATTTTCCAAATCAAGATCTAGATCTCATGGAACATAAAAAATAGACAACAGTCCCAGATAATTGCACTTTTTTAGAGAAATCTCGAAAAAGTGAAACATTCTGAAGGCTCTACTGTTGTCAAAGAAGAAGTGTCCATAGTGTATGGAAAGTTGTCTTCTCCCAATTGAAATTTGAGTTTTACCTTCCTGTTTTGACTAGAGGTTTGTTGGTAAAGGGTATGTGTATACCTTAATCATGCACACACATGCCTCCCAATGCAGTAATTCAGCATCTTTCACTGTATCACTGTGACTCACACCAGACGACTGGTTTATTGTAAAGGATAGAACTTAGAAATAACCCATTGGAAGAGGTGCCCAGGGCACAGTGTGTGAGCTTCCGTCCTGCCTCTGGGCACACCAACCTCCCAGTTCAACCAGGAAGCTCTGAGAATTGCATTTTAAATCCTCAGTCTAAAGTTGAGCCCATGTCCATTTTTAAAATACCTCCTTCTTGTCCCCTGATTCCTCTTTCTCCTCACCACTTCTCATTCCTTTCAAGAGCACATCTCTGATGGAAGGACAATACATTGCAATTAGGAAAAATGTGGCTTTTTGATTTGTGTCTGGCCACTCAACTAGTGACTTGTCTTTTGTGCCATTTGAATTTTCGTAGCATCTCCTTCAGTAATCCCAACTGGTAGGATGTTGTAACAAAAAAAGTGAAAAAGAAAGAAAGAAAAAATAAATAAATAATAGTAATTTGCTACTAGGGGAATTGGATTTTGTGCTATACATGTTCCTTCATAAACCTTAGGTAACAGAGGGCATCAACATGAAGAAACATTCTCAATAGAGTTTGTTCCTAAATGATTCTTGGGAAGAGAAGACAGAGTCTTTATTTAACTGGAGACTATCTAAAAAGGTGGCTTAGGATTTTTTCTTCCTATTTTCCTTCTGTATGCTGTACATTTTAAAATTTTAATGTTTTAATCTTAGTGAAGTTCTACCACCAGGAAGCAAAGGCAGGTATTTTGCATGTGTATAAGATTTCCTTTGAAAATAGCCATGGAAATGTGTATGGGAATTAATTAGAAATGTGATTAGGCAATATTAAATCAACAGCTGCATATACAGTATCTTTTGCACGTATATGATGTTATTATTCCTTGGCACAGCTATGTATTATGGTTTTATTGAACACATTTTTAGAACTTAACAAAATAAGCTTATCATACTTATCTTCTTTTTCCCCTTCAGAGAGACAACTACAGAGTTAGCTGGAAGTCTACCAAGGTGAGCAGACTCGCTGTGCTTATTCTGTGCATGATTTCTGATGCACCCGGAAACAAGTGCTGTATGTACTTTTGGAGAAGGCTTCATTTTCTCTCTCTTGAATCAGATTAAGACCTCATATTTCACTATATACATGACAAAAACTGTAATAATTGCATAGAAGTGGTATGACCAAGGAGTGATGAGGATGATGTCCACATAGGACTTAGAGAAATTCTTATTCATTTTTGAAGTTATATCCTGTATCTGGAGATGTATTGATGAGCTACATTCTTTACGGAAATCAACATGCTGTTTCCTTTGTTATATTCATGAACTTGGCAATCTAAAGATGCCTGGAATTGGGTTTTTTCTTCCTTTAGTGTATCCACAGTGTTCAAGGATTTATAGATTTATGAAAGAATCCTGAGATTTCCCTAAAGAACTTAATAGTTTTGATGATGGTATATATACATTTGTGTTTCTTATCATTATGGAAATAAATACTTAGTAATAATATCTCACCAGCAGAAAAAATCAATACATAAATTGATCAATGTACTTTGCATATTTTTTGATATTTTGTCTCTTTATGAAATAAGATGTGATTATCAGGATGCAAATTATAGAGAACCAGCCATCAAAAATGATTACCACTATTTATTAGAAGAAAAAAAAAGAAAGGAAGTGGGAATACTTAAAGAGGTATTTTGCTGGGCATCACATGTAGCACCTAGCATGTGCCTTAGTCTTTTATTATTTTTTAAAGAGGAAAAGGGAGGGAGAAAGAGAAGGACAGAAATATTAATGTGTGGTTGCCTCTCCCACACCCCCAACTGGGGACCTGGCCTGCAACCCAGACATGTGCCCTGACTGGGAATCGAACTGGTGACCCTTTGGTTCACAGGCTGATGCTCAATCCACTGAGCCACGCAAGCCAGGGCTGTGCCTTAGTCTTTTAAGATGCCCAGCAACTCTTTGTGAATGAAGGAATAGGACATAGGGTATTGGAAATCAAGGGAATCTTAAGAACAAGAAAAAGAAGTGCGAACAGACTATGATAATAAACAGCACTAGGGAATAAGAACAGTACATATCGTCACCATCTGTTACAGGAGATAAGCACATTTGGTTGCTTTTTTATGTAAAGAAAATCTTTGCTTATAGAATCATGATTAATATTGCCAAAAAAAACCTGTTTACTGTGATCCAAATATTTAAATTACTCCATGTCTTAGTTCTTTGGATAACATCCCAAAGAAACATTTCAGCCATGTGCCAGTTTACAGGGTTAAAGCAGATGTGTGTTCTGGCATATGTATTCCCTGTTTGTCATTGTGCTTTCGCTCTGCAGAAGGTCCGCTGTGAAGGCTTAGGCATCCCGTCAGGGAGAAAGGGAGTTGTGTATCTGCCCATGTTTGTGGTGAAAAAGTTAATCCCCACATAATGAAAGAAACAATGACTTTCAAACGTTTCCAAAATGGCTGAGGAGTGGACCACCCTCAGATGAGGTCCACACAGACCTATATCATACAGATAAAAATTACTCAGGTATCTGAAAAGTCTGGTGCATAACCTGCATTCCATTAAGGAGCAATGCTTATTATTGTGAATACCAAGTGGTATTTCCCATATTCACTAGGAATGATCTTCTGTTGTAGCTGGTTTATTACCCCAGGGAGAGCTCTCTCTCCCCTTGAGTTTGGTGGGAGATATTTTAGTCATGAGCCTACTTTTTTTTTTTTTTTTTTCATGATCTTTTTGTTATTCTGATGTTGTATCATGTTGAAAACAAACATGACAACAAGCCCAGTCAAACTGCAGTCATCCTAATGGCACAGCAAAAAGGATGTGAGGGGTCAGTTGTTTCTCAGCTTCTAATGGAGCCTCAGGTAACCTTTTTGACTTTCTCCTCAGGCCATGTAGGACATATCCACTGACAATTATAATCCTTCCTCACATTAACATGAAATGACATAATTTTTTGATGACAACTACTTCTCTTGGCATTCTGAACTCAGAATATTTCTTTTGCTAGCATTTGTTTGTTTACTCCTACAGAGTTCAATCCGTTAATCAGCTTTCAGTCTTTTTCTTTCTTTCTTTCTTTTTTTTTTTTTTTTCAAAATTTTTTTAGCCTGTTACTGGGAAAATACAAGTGAGCCCTGGAAAACCCTGGTGCTATGTAAAACAGGGCACTTGAAGTGATTTTGTTTGTTGGCTAGTGATTAGTGGAACAAGACTCTGAATTTTTTATCCTTTTAGTCATAAAAGCATGCTTATGTTGTGACATCTAGGAAAAATGGAAAATTGCAGTTCAGGCCACTGCTAAGTGGGGTGTGATAGGTGGCTGGGAAGGAAGACAATGGCATCTTAGAGCATTTTGGTTTTCGTTGGCTTTGACTGTCTTGGAATGTTCCAAAAGGCCATTTACAAATACTGCACAAGGGTAGAGTAGTTCAACCTGAATTGCCTTGCATGACATTAATGTCAAGTAGCTGGGAACTGGTTGATAGTATTCTGTGAAACTGTCCAAATCATGTAGTGGTGGATTGTTTCCTGCTATTAAAAATGTGTTGAAGTTGAAGTGAGGTAAGTGCACAAGGTGCTTGATCAGGCAGCAGGTTTGTTTTTCATTACTAATGATAATCTAAAGTGTTTCTGAACCCTTGCTGCTGCTGAAATTAAAGCCTAGGAATAATATGTCACCAGGAAAAATTAGATTATATGAACAACATGCACTAAGCATTGTAATTATATTATAAATATTCAAATCAATGATCTTGTCGGAATTAAAACAGATATTTAAACTGCTGTTCTCTTTCTGCGGAAGCATTGTGGAAAAAGGATGTATGGTTCCATTTCCTGAACTGGGAAAGTGATCATTTTTAATCTTACATGTAACTTCTTCTATTTTGCTGCAGCAAAGAACAATTTAGCAATCTGTACAATTGTGGGTTGTTTTTTTTCTCCCCCATTACAAGCATGTCTTTCAAGAAGTTTTTAATGGTGAAGAGTGTTTAGTTTACGTAGGTGTGTTTTAGTTAAATGGTAATAAAACCCAATTTTTCAAATGAAATGGAGGCACTGAATCAGTTATTATAAGCTGGGTTTTTTTTAAATGCAAATTATGCCTATACAGAAATACATCTTTATCTTGGATAGCAGAGTAAAGGTATAAACAAGGTTTATGCTAACAGAGACTTGAATGTAATCATGCAATATTAGTGGCTGTTTTTGAAAAAGAGAGCATTTTAATTCCTTGTTAACATAGTCTACTGTTTCTCAATGTAAACTAAACAGTATGGAAAATAAAGTGGCTTAATACACTTTAATAGAAGTAGCTTAAGTTTACAACAGAGATTCACAGACTGGTTCTTAAAGCACAACACTGAGAAGTCAGGATAACCTTTGAAGAACATGAAGTATTGGTAAATGAAGCTTAAAATAATTAAGTATATAAATCAGATGTTGTCTTTTACTAGATTTTAGCATCAAAAAGTGGAGGCAGGAGCTAAAGATTAAAATAAAGTTATGAAGCAAAAACTTAGACATTTTTTCTTCTATTTTTTTTAAAGATTTTATTATTTTTCAGAGAGAGGGGAAGGGAGAGAAGCAGAGAGGGAGAGAGACAGCAATGTACGGTTGCCTTTCACCTGCCTCCAGCTACAGACCTGGCTGGAGACCTGGCTTGCAACCTGATTATGTTGCCCTGGCTGGGAATCGAACTAGCGACCTTTGGGTTCGCAGGCTGGCACCTTATCCACTGTGCCACCAGCAGGGCTTTTCTTGTATTTTAATCCAATAACTTGATCTGTTTTCCTATGCCTTTTTTGAGGGGGTTAGGGAACATAAGTATTCAGTATTAGAAATGGACCCCCCAATTCCTAGAATACCACTATTTGCCATAGGATTACTGTTTGAGACCTTCTACCAAAAATATAAGAACTGCTTGCTTTGTATGACTAGAAATAAAAGCCATTAATTGCATTGTAACTTAACATATGCAATTTTTGTCTTAAACTACTGAACTTTGTTATCCAAAATTTGAACTGAACAGATTCTATGTAGCGGAAGGGCAAGAGTGAACTTTAAGATTGACCACATTTCTCAGTCATGGGTATAGCTAGTCAGGTAGCAGCAAAGGGAAAGGTGAAAGCAAAGAGAATCAAAGTAACCTCTACCAGCTCAACTCACTACATGTGCCTCTAGAGGGACGGACCTTCAGTTAGACATTCAGTCTCCTGTGAAGAGCGTTAGTAGCTAACAAAATCTCGTATTTTCGTATTTCTCATTGTCTTCATTATGAGGCACTGACTTCTGAAAGACCTTTGAGAAATTAGAAGATAAAAGTATTGGTAACCAAAGGCAGCAAAAGCAAAATTAAACAAATGGGACTACATCAAGCTAACAGGCTTCTGCACAGCAAAGAAAACCAACAAAATTAAAAGGGAACCTAATGAATGGGAAAGATAATTGCAAATCATATATCCAATAAAGGGTTAGTATCCAAAATATATAAAGAATTCATACACACAACCTGATAGCAAAAACAGCAAACAATAGATTAATAAGTGGGCAGAAGACCTGAACAGATGTTTTTCCAGAGAAGACATCCAGATGGCCAACAGGTACATGAAAAGGTGCTCAGCCTCACAAGTCATCTGGGAAATGCAAACTGAACCCACAATGAAATGCCACCTCCCACCTGTTAAAATGTCTGTCATCAAAAAGACAAGAGATAACAAATGTTGACAAGGATGTGGAAAAATAGGGAACTCTTGTGCACTGCTGGTGGGAATGTGAATTGGTATAGCACTGTGGACAAAAGTATGGAGGTTCCTCAAAAAAATTAAGAGTAGAACTACTATAGGATTTAGCATTACCACTTCTGGGGAAAAAAATGGAAACAAGATATGAAAGAGATATCTGCATTTTCATGTTTGTGGCAGCATTATTCATAGTAGCCAAAATAGGAAAAAAAACCTGTGTATCAGAGATGACTGGATAAAGATGTGGCATATGTATACAGTGGAGTATTATTCAGCTACGAGAAAGAAGGAATTCTGCCATTGTGACAGTGTGGATGGACCTTGAAGGCATTATGCTAAGTGAAATAAGTCAGAGAGAGAAAGACGAATACTACATGGCTGCATGGTAACTCTTATGTTTGGAATCTAAAAAAATAGTCACACTCACAGAAACAGACAGTAGGAAAGTGGTTCCCAGGACCTGGGGATGGAGGAAATAAGGGAAAATAAAAACAAACAAACAAAAAACATTGGTAGTTCCAGGCCAACCTCTTCCTAGCTAATTTAGAATTTGTGAACCTTTCCTATCTTTTTTATAATCCCTACGAAAGAACAACTCCCTTAACTTTCATGGGACCCAAGTTTGGTTCAATTTTTACAAAATTTATCATTTATATATTCATTCAATAAAGGGTCCTTGAGCACTAGCTATATGCCAAGGATGATTGCAGACTCTGTGGTAGCAAACAAACAGGACATCATCTCTTTCCCTAAGTAGTTTGGTCTAGTGTAGCAGATAATGACAATCACAGTGCTAGGTGGAAAGTGCTTAATGCCATAAGAAAGGTAGGAAGACTGTGCTGTTAAAACTAAAGGCATTAAGGGATTTCAGCAAGGAAATGAGCCACTTCTGATCTGAGGAAGCAAGGACAGCATCATGAATCAACTTTCTGAGCAGGACTTGAGCAGATGGGTCAGGTTTAAGCGTGTGGCAGCGGAAGGGGCTGTGCATGCCAGACAGAGGGAGACTCATCACTGCTACATAGGCGAGGCATGCAGGGAATAGGTGCAGGGAGCAGGAAGTGGTACCATCTTGTTGGATGGAGTACAGAGGCAGGAAGTGGAGCTTGGGAATGATTGGTTGATGTGAAGGGTTTAGATACAAGTCAGAAGAGCCATCCAGGAAATGCTTTAAGCTGTCCCTTAAGAAGAGTAATCTGGGAAAAGCAATAAAGTGGATTTGGGGAGAGCAAAAAAGGCTTTAAGGTCTTTGTATAGAACCTCATAGTACCCACAGACCTCACAGTCCTCAGAGTCCCTCTCTCTTACTAGTGAGCTAACAATAAAATGCAAGCCCTCTGACGTAAGTGATTCAATTCGAGACTTTACCCAATTTTCTGCTTCCAGCACCCAGTATGCTTTATGAGCATACTGACTTTGAGGCCGCAATCACAGTGAGTAATCCTGCGTAGACCCCCACATCCTAAACTTTTACAATGCATCTCCCACTCTTGGTCAGTGACTAAATTCTCTCCTGCATGAACCCTGCTCTAAATAATACTCTTTTCTATTATTTTCATCAGGTTGCATCCATCTAAAAGGCACTGTAGCTGTATCAGGCTGGCAAAATGCAGATTGAGTTTGTAACTATAGTTCAAGAGGTCGGAGAAGGCCCAAGGTTAATTAATTCACTGCCCTGGTATATTCCCTTTTTCTCCTCTGCCATCCTTAGCATGTTGGGTATGGCATGCTTCATGTTCACAATATGGTTGCAGCAGCTCCAACCATCACACATAGACCTGACCACAGCTAGAGAAGGTCATTTCTTCTCATGTATCTCTAGTTTATAGAAGAAATTGTTACCCATGTCTACACTCTTAGAGAAAAATGAGCTTCTGATGTTTGCAGCCTTTATAAAGAGAGGTATATTCTGCCATTGAGGAAGGAGATACAAGTCAGGGTAGAGGGGAAATGGCGTATACATACTTGAGGAATGATGTCTGCCACAGGACTCTTCTTTCTTTCTTTCTTTCTTTCTTTCCCCCTCAACCTATACCAGCCAGACTTCTGTCCCTTTGATTCCTCCATATGGTCCTGGACAAAGTCAACAGCAGCCACCATCTACCAAAAATCAAAGACCATTTATCTGTTCTCCTATTTGACTTCCCATTCAAGACTTTGACTTCATCCTTCTCCATGAAATGTCTCCTTAGTGTCTGAGACACCAAACTTGCCTCATTCTCTTCTTTTCTCACTGGCCATCCTTTATTAACCTTCCTGCCTATTCTTCCCTTTTTACTTGACTCTACAGGCTCAAGTGTGAGGTGTCTCTTGTTCATCTCTCTCTTCACTTGTAGAGGGGATGTGGAGAGAGATTTCATCTAGTGCCATTGTTTTAAAGATCATGTTTATGCAGATAGTTCCTATTTTCATATTGCCTGCCCCAACTTCTTCAAGCTTCAGATCTGAATACCCAGCTGTCAATTTAACATCAATACTTAAATATACAATTATAAACTTGATGTGACCAAAACAGAACTTCTGAATCCTACCCATAGCCACTTCACCACCATGCACCCAAATGCTTAAATGAGGAACCTAGAGTTATTTCTATTGCTTTTCTTATTCTCACACTTAGCAGACCATCCATCAGCAAAGCCTACCAAACTTACCTCTAATTTGTTTACTTTCCTTGTCTCTCTCTAAGCCATCATAAAGTCCCACCTGTGCTATTAAAATGGTCCCCAAACTAGTTTCTTGATTCCTCTGTTGCAAAGCCATTTCCACATAGCAGCCCAAGTGATCTTTGAAAAGTCTTCAAACTCTTCTCTTACGGGCTCTAATCCCGTCATAAGCCCCCATCTATGCCCCACACTACCTCATCTAAACCTAATCACCCCCAAAGGCTCCATCTCCAGTTTCCATTACATTAGGGGCAGGGCTTCAGCGTATGAATTTAGGGGGTGCACACAAACATTCAGTCCTAACAGAAAAGGGGGGATGGAGCTTTGAAGGCACCTTAACAGGAAAGAAGGGAGGGAGCTTTGAAGAAACCTTCTCCCAAAGAACCAGTGGTAGATAAGATGTATGATCTGTGCAGTCAGCCTTCTCACTCTGTTCACTGCCTTATATTCTTGACACCCAGAAAAATTCGTCTTATTGGCTGAAATTTATTAACCTAAATTTGTTAAGAAGCTGTTCGGAGCCATTGTTATTGAGTGTATATTAGCATAGAGGTTAAGTAAGACACTAGGCTCAGATACTTGAATCTTGTGCCTGCCATTTCTTAGTCATGTGACCTTAAGCCAGTTAGTTAATTTGTAAATTTGGAAAAAATTGTGATACCCATCTTTTAGTGGCATGATGAGAAGATAACGCTTATAAAATATTTAGATCAGAGCCTGGCAAACAATAAGCAAACTAATACGTGGTAGCTATCATAATGGTTCATTCAAAGATAGCTTTATGCTAATTATATTTTTATCAACACTTGGATAGTGTCCATATCCTGGACAAGTCACCTTATTGCATTATAAGAAATGGTCTAGTGAAGTGGTTTAGCTTCAGATGCTTTGGAGTTGAAATCCAGCATGTGTTCATATCCCACTTTGACCCCTTACTAGTTTTGTGACCTTGGTAAGTTTCTTAACTTCTTTGTGCCTTGTTTACTTCACCTATAAAATGGGGGATAATACAGAACCAATAATTCCCAGAATGAAGTGACATGATACACGAAAGTGCTCAAAACAGTGCTTAGTTTATTTTATTACAGGAAGTTCAAGTTGTATACTAGTTGAAATTTGAAGGAGTGTCAAACCATAGGCTATATAAATGTCTAATTCAGATAGTAATTATTTAGCAACTAGATTTTTGTTTGCTTTGAATGATTATTGATTTAAAGCAAAGTAAACAAACATTAAATGTAAAATTCCCTTGACCTTTCAATAATACACAAAAATAACAATTACCCAAAGAAAGTGTGTGTGAAAATACTCCCCATCTATCATAGCCAGCTGTATCAGGAACATGGTTTTTATTAATTCTCCAAATTACCTAAATCATAACATTTCATTCTTTATAAATATGTACGAGTCCATAGTGACTGAATTAAATTACACTTGTTTTATAATATAGTGTTCTGATGTGTAACAGACTATCAAAGAAACCATCTTTACAAGGAAAACTTTAGAATATTGTTAACTTACTCACTGCATGACCTATTTAAACTGCTCAGATTCTTTTTGTTGTAGACTGCATAATTAGATTTTAAATGGAACATGATAAAGAAATTATACTGGTGATCTCCAGAGATTTTGATACCCTGTTTGGCTCTTTGTGAGAGTATAGCAAAGGCATACTTTAAAATTTAATAAAGGCCTGCCCTAATTTTTTTCTTTGTGGATTTTCCTTATCTGCTCAGTAATCCAGAGCTATGCTATATTTTCCACAAATGTTACCTGAAGTAAATGATCAACATAAAGATTCTTAAAAGCGCATTTATCCTAATTTGAGAATTTTATTATTTGCACTTGAGAACTTTTGTGTAGCAGTTGAACTCCTTTAAGATAAAACCTGCCATTTCCTGAATTTGTCACCATAGAGGATCGGGGCTTTATTCATTCTGTTTGTGGAAGCATTCATCTCTTCAGCACTTCTGGAGGGGTAGAAGATGGTTTCAGTGGAAGATAAAATTTTGCAATTAGAATTCCTTATTTGCCATGTAAAACTTGTACCTCTTGAGAGGATGAAAGGGAACACACACACACACACACCTGCATGCACACATGGCCATGCACACACCTGCAACCTGCCAAGAACAGAGTCAGTGGCAGAATGAAGGAGAATTCCTGATTTGAGGGTCCTAAAAGCCATTGCACCCTCTTAGGTGAATAATTTTGTGTCGTAACTTCTAGTAGTTCGTTTCCTTTTGTATTTAAAGGGACACTGCCAAGATCAAATTATATGTTAAATATAACTATTTTATATTTACTTAATACCACTCTGTCGTATGAAAGCTTCTCTGGCCTCCCTGAAAGGTTTCCAATTTTGCTGTCCACTGAGCTTTGACAGAACACCAGGTGGGAGAGCTTCTCTTCCCGTGCAGGGTTGGTTGGTTTGGTTGTCTTAAACATTTGCCTCCGCTGATGTTTGCAATTCTCAAGCTACCCACAGCATATAAATTAATAAAACTCATTCTCATTTATAAATACTTAATTTTAAACCTTGTAAACTTTTTTTTCAGATGAGGTTTTATAACTGTTTCTGTGATGTATTTCCCTTTTCCCTCTTTCTGGCAAACAGACAGTTTTCCTTTTGGGCCCAAACCACTCAGGCATCCTGTGTTGTTTTCATTTTTCAAATAAGCAACATTAAACTCACATAACACTGTATAAAACCAAACTGTAGCAGCGACACAAGCCAACAGAGAACATAAATTCGCCATTTAGCCTGACTGTTCATCCTTAACCCTCTACTTGTATGGATTCATCCTTATTCATCCTTAACCCACCACTGGATGTAACTTCAAGGAGTAATGTGGAGTTACATAAAGAATTATAAAGAGAAATCCAGATTGGGAACATGGTTATCCAATGAATAAGTGGACATTCTGTTTACCAGCATAATTCAGTATATCAGTCCCTCCCTTACCAGATTCAGATCTGTGGATCTCAGGCGGGTATCTATAAACATGTCATCTGGTGTCCCACAATTCATTTTGTGCATATAATTCTTCTTCCAAAGTAAAGGATATGGTTCCCAACTAGTTTATGTGACTAGTTCACAACTTACATAAATATTTAATGAATAATGAAGAGGCTAATGGACTTAAGAAATAATGAAACTTTACAGTTACTCTGTGGATGTTAACAATGTCATTTTACTAGTTGCATCCTTGAGAACCTATATGACCGAGGAAATATATGGAAGATAAAAGGTGCAGTGAGGCCTGTGTTTAAGAACCAAAAGATTCTACAAGTGGAAATCTGATTTCTAGTAAGAAAAAGTATGTTCTTCCTTGGATCCAGTGCAAGCATTGAGTCTGTCACGTGATAAGATGAAAATATTTTTATTGAGTACATTAAGTACTGTGTGAATTGACTAAATATTTGAGTTCATAGGAAGGAGAGAGAGAACAATTTTTGTATGGCAATTAGAAAACTATCACAGTGGAGGATGGAGATCTTCTGGGAAAAGAAACAGCAGTAACAAAGCAAAGACAAGGAATGTGGAGTGCCCTGAAACGGAGATTTAGCCAGCTGGTTTCAACCAGATGGTTTGTTGAGAGGGTACTGAAATATGAGATTAGAGAAGGTGGTAGAAGCCAGCTTGCAGCTTTAAAATGACAGAGTAGTTTTGCTTTTGGTTCCCTTTGTTATCTTTTCAGGAGGCCGTTGGAGGCACGGAGCAGGATGAATATGCACTCACAGTGTGTTGGCAAGGTTAATCGGATGGGTCCCGCAGAATGTGTTGCAATGGGAAGAGCTCACCAGCCTAGAAACTTCCTGAGGACTAGGACCAGGTCCATTTTGCTCACCTTTTTATCCTCAAAACCTAACACGGTGCCTACAGTGCAGAGTAGGTGCTCAAATATAGGACAAATGAATTAATGAGTAACAGAGATAAGGATTTTTCTAAATAGTGTAAATGAGGGTAATGACTGCTTAAAGAAGCCTAGTCGTTGTAGGAAAAGACACTGATTACAGGAAGTAGTGGGAATAACAAGTCAATGCAATTTAGGTAACAAAGGAGAAAGCAGTCCTTTTAAAATGATCATTAAGTTTCCATTTGGGAATGTCATAGTAATGCTGCCACAATGAGGGCCATATGGAGAAAGAGCTTGTTGGGAAATGTGGGGCTGGAGAGAGAGTTGTTTTACATGGACATAAAGGCCAGATATCTAAAAAAGCTTTTCTGGTGTGGGGTGAGGGACACTTGTGGACATGGAACTGAAGGTTTAAGTGTCTGGGAATAAAATATCTTGGAAGTTACTTGCATAAAGGTTTAGTTGAAGTCATTCTGCTCACACAACGAGGTTTTGCAGTTGTCTTTCATGACGGCCTCCTTTGTGGAATTAGGCAGGATGCAAATTTGGGAGGGAATCCTTGAGGACAAATAATGTTGAAGCTGGAATAAGTGCCATAGTCAAATGGCTTCTAGTTCATTCTGGCAATTTCTCAAGAGAATAATAAAAGATTTCTCTGGGATGACATACTGCCCTTTTAAATGCCTGCTTCAATTGCCATCTTGTTCCTGACTTTCACTATGAAATTTTGGTACACAACGCTGTTAGCAGAGTTCTGCTGGCAACAGAATAGCCTTTGCTGCCTGCTCTCATTTGGCCTTTCTCATCTTGGCCTGGTACTTCTTGGCTAATTCCAATATGTCGGAAGTTTCGTGTCTCCTGGGCTCTTGCTTGAAGCTCTGGCAGTTGACAGTGTTCAGTTGAGAAAGTCCTATCCAAGTTCAACTTACATGATGCAATAGTCTCCTTTTAATACCAGGGTAAATTGAAACCCAAGTTGAATGCAACATTTTAGCTCTTCATTTTGTAAGCTAGTTCTGGCATTGCTTAAACATTATAAATTAAAATTTCCTATAAAAGAGCACAGATTACTTGGGGGATGCTTTGGAACAACTCTATGTGTAACAGTTAAGGAAAAATGTATCCTAAAGCAGCACTTGGTAGCTTATTAGCTTTTAGGGGTTGTTGAGCCACATGGATTTTAAATTGTGTTGATGTGCATGGACAGCCAGACAATCGTGCAGAGATGCTTGCAAGGTGAAAAAGTTATACCCCTATTTCTAACTAGAGGACAACAGTACATTAGAATTGGAAAATTAGAGCCAGTGCAAGCAACTAAGGACTGGAGGACAAGGTGAAGTCAGAGTAGTTGTCTCATAACCAGAGACTCTGCAAAGATTTCTCAGATGTTTCACTCCTCTCATCCACTTCTGCTTTCGCTGGAGTCTCTCCCTCCTCAGACATACATGTGCACTGTAGCTGATATTTGTAAGGTACAAAGAAGCAGTAAGACCTATAGAAGGAACAAAAGAAAAGAAATAGTTCCCCTCACTCAATAAAAAATTTAATACAATTTTTAAATACAGAAATGCCTTTCATAAATAAATGGATACTAGCAGTAGAGTAATAATTATATTTTAACATAAAAGTTGTCTAAGAACACAATGTAATCTGCATGAGAATTGGGCAGATATTCTTATGTGAATATTTTCCTACCTATATGCACCAAGATTGGTATCTTTTTTGTTTCTTTGTTTTCTGTGTTGAATGGTAGTACATTAGAGCTAGATGGAACTTATTTTGCATCATCTTGTTTTACAGAGGAACAGACTGAGCATCAGGGAGTCAAAAACAAGTCCTCATAATCCCACAGTTGGCTCTTGTTGGACAAGCTGATATTTGCCTGGTGTGGGTGGAGGGCAGTTATTGTTTCAGGGCCTATTTTGGGGCCATAGAACCAGAAGCCCTTTTAACTATGTTCTGGCTGTCCAAACCTACCCCCACCCCAACCCCATTTCTTTGGTAACCTCTGTTTATTTCCAGTATTTCCACAGCCTTGTTCTTGCTAAGTGAAAACAAAGTGCTGAAACAAGTGTTGATGTTACTTATATCATGGTGTACAAGAGGGCTTCTCCAATCTTAGTGTGCATGGAAGTTGCCAGAGGAGTTTATCGAAATGCATGTCCTGATTCAGTTGGTCTGGGATACAGCCGAAAATTTTCCATTTTTTCTTTTTACTGAATTTATTGGGGTGACACTGGTTAACAAAATTATACAGGATCCACAACACATCATCTGCACACTGTATTGTGTCTTCACTGCCCCAAGTCAAGTCTCCGTTCATAACCATTTATCCCCTATACCCTCCTCCACCTCCCCCTAACCCCTCTGCCCCTAGCAGTCACCACACTGTTGGCTATGTCCATGAGTTCTTTCTCTTTTGGTTTAGTTTTGCTCACCCTACACCCCCAGCCTTCCAATCCTTCCCCACCCCGACAGCTGTCAGTCTGTTATTTATGAGTCTGTCTCTATTTTGCTTGCTAGTTCGTTTTGTTCATTCAGTTCCACATATGAGTGAAATCACATGGTACTGGTCTTTCTCTGACTGGCGTTTATCACTTAGAATAATGCTGTCCAAGTCCATCTATGCTGTCACAAAGGATAGTATTTCCTTCTTTTATTTAGCTGAGTAGCATTCCATTATGTAAATGTACCACAGCTTTTTAAATCTATTCATCTACTAAGAGACACAGGCTGCTTCTAAATCTTGGCTTTTGTCATTAATACTGCAATGAACACAGTGGTACATATATTCTTTCATATTAGTGTTTTGGGTTTTAAAAATAAATTCCAAGAAGTGAAATTACTGGGTCATAAAGCAGTTCCATTTTTGATTTTTTGAGGTATCTCCATACTGCTTTCCAAATTGGCTGCACCCACCATTCTGCATTCCCACCAACAGTGCACAAAGATTTCCTTTTCTTCACATCCTAGACAGCACTTGTTGTTTGTTGATTTATTGATGATAGCCATTCTGACAGGTGTGAAGTGGTGTCTCATTGTGGTTTTAATTTGCATTTCTCTGATGACTAGTGACTTTGAGCATCTTTTCATGTTATTGGCCATCTGTCTATCTTCTTTGGAGAAGTGTCTATATTTAGGTCCTTTACCCATTTTTTAATTGGATTATTTGAGTTTTTTTGTGTTTTATATGTTTTTTGTTTGTTTGTTTTAAATATTTTATTTATTATTTTTTGAGAGAGGGGAAGGAAGAGAGGCAGAGAGTATGGTTGCCTTTCACCTGCCTTCAGCTATGGACCTGGCTGGAGACCTGGCTTGCAACCTAGTTATGTGCCCTGGCTGGGAATTGAACCAGCACCCTTTGGGTTCTCAGGCCGGCACCTTATTCATTGTGCCAGGGCTATATGTTTTTAATAAATTTTGGATATTAACCCCTCATTAATTGTATCATTGGTGAATATGTTCCCCATTTAGTGAGTTGTCTTTTCATTTTGGATCCCAAATATTTTAGTTTGCAAAATATTTTAGTTTGATTTAGTCCTATGTGTTCATTTTTTTGTTTCCCTTGCCCAAGGACATAGATAATACATTGCTACAAGAAATGTGTGAGATTTTACTGCCTCTGTTTCTTTCAAGAATGCTTATGGTTTTGAGTCTAACATTTAAGTCTTTAATCCATTTTGAGTTTGTATGGTATAAGAAGGTGGTCTAGTTTCATGTTTGTCATGTATCTGTCCAATGTTCTCAACATCATTTATTGCATAGACTGAGTATCTTTACCTCATTGTATGTTTTTGCCTCCTTTGCCAAATATTAATTGACTATAAAGGTGTATGTTCTGGATTCTCAGTTCTGTTCCATTGATCTGTGTGTCTGTTTTTATCCCTGGATCATGCTGCTTTGATTACCATGGCCTTGTTGTGTTTTGACATCAGGTATCATGATTCCTCCAACTTTGTTCTTCTTTCTCAAGATTGCTGTGGCTATTCAAGGTTTTATGTAGTTCCATATTTTGATTTTTTGAATCTTTGTTCTAATTTTCTTAAATACACCATTGGTATCTTGAATTTATAAATTGCTTTAGGTAATATGGATATTTTAATGTTAATTCTCCTATCCATGAATATGGTATGGGCATCCACTTACTTGTATCTTCTTCAATTTCTTTCTTCAGTGTTGAAATTCTCCATTTCTAACAGCCCCCATAGGAGTTCTGAGAATTCTAGTTTTGGGGCCACCATATGAACAAAAAAAAAGAACTATGGAACTACCAGTCACATTTTGTCTGAAGTATATAACAGTTACTTTGCAAGTTCTCCATCCATACATCTCTGATTGTCTTGTTACTATTTACTTTTTGAGAAGATGCTACAAAGCATTTTGGAAACTGCCCCTGCAGGAGTAATTTCTTTTCAAACTCTGAGTTACTATAAACCTGCTGTAGAAGACTGTAGATTGAAAAGAACTGAATAAAGGCAACATAATGTTATTGTGTTCATACAAATTTACAATATGGTATCAATCAAGATTAGACTTTCAATTCTGAGTTTATAAAGCAGAGACCCAAGTTTGGCTGTTAGAAAGTTTTATTTTACATATATGAAATCTTATTTATGTCAGGTAATTGAGTTCCCAGGTATTCTAATTCTTTATCTGTGACTGTAGACGGTATATGTTTAGGTGGTACAACAGCATGAATATATATGTATATTCATATTCAGGAATAAGCTTCAAAATTATAGTCAGTTCGCAGGCTATATGCTGCTTCATGGAAACTGACATTTCTGGACTACAAGGATGTTAAAATTATCTTTGTTTTACTTATTCTGTATGAAACTGAAAAGTATTTAAGAAGCAATAGTACTTCTTTCTTTTCATCTCTATTCCCATTTATCTCATCCTCACCCCTTTACTAAAGTAAACTGGGATGTCTTGGATAGCACAACTAATTTGGAATGACTCAAGAGAAATAGAGAGATGGGTAACATTGAATATTCAGAATTCAGTAATGAAAAATAATCACTTTAGTGAAAAGCCAGCTGTTCTTTGTTTTCTAATAGGCATGTGATGTTGATGAAAAGTAGCATTCAAGTACACTTTACCAAGTAGAATTTCTTTGATTCAGGGTATTAACTTGTTTGAAGAGTAAGAAATGTTATTTAGGTTTAACAAAAGGCTGAACAGTACAGCCAGTTCAAAGACCCAAATACCAAAGGATTATCTTTAAATTCAGAGAATGGAAAATGCTAGTGCATTATATTTAAGTCATCACATGATAGTTCTTTCAGAGAATATGCCTGTGTTTTCTACGTATTTCAAATTGCATTTGAATAAATGTTGTATGGGTCTCTGTGACTCTTAGGGATATGTTAAAATGCCATTGCATATATGCCAGGTAACTTAGGTTTAGAGGATTCTTGATTTGAATGATCTCATTCTGTTATTTTCTTATTGGAAAAAAATAAAGAGTCTTATCATAATTCAGAGTTACTTTTCTCTATCTCCACAGTGAGCTTCTAAGTTCAGTAAATTTTCCCCAAAGCAGACCCAAAGACAAGGACTGGAGTCTAAGGACATGAGGGAAGTGCAGGGAGGAAGGGCAGCCAGGCAACTTATCAAGTTTACTCATAAGCCAGACAACTTATGTTCATGAGTAGGTTACTGCCTGGACCGCAGGGACTGAAGCCCACTGGGACCCTGTCCCAATGAGGGGCAAGCCAGCTCCAATAACTTCAGTAGTGCCTCATCCTCCAATGATTGGCACAACTCCAGGCACATTTGTTCTTGGGCACCCTATCTTCCCCATGTTCAGGCCAATCACTCCTGGGGCTGAAGAAAGCCCTCTCTGAAAGGCTGAAAGAGGCAGGAATCCATCCTCTTCTAGGGAAGGATCTGCAGGTGACCTTCAGGGCACATTCAGGGCATAAAAGCAGGGCATTGACAGTGCCTGGCTTTGAGATCACATTGTATTCCCAGCACCTGTTGTAGTTCCTCTTGGTACCCAGCAGATGCTTAGTTAAGTATTTATTCAGTGAATGAAGGAAAGAAGGGAGGGAGAGAGTAGGAAGAAAACAAAATTCATGATTCAAATAGAATGGAAAAAACCAGCATCAGACTAGGGGTCAGCCAACAACTGTGTTTGTTAACTACAGAGCTTACCACCAGGAGGGTCTTCTGTTGCCTTTTCTGGGGCCCGAGTGATGTTCTAGGGAAATTGTATAAGAGGAGGAAGGAGCACCTGAGAATCTAGGGAAATTGTATAAGAGGAGGAAGGAGCACCTGAGAAAGCAGCCGCAAGCTTGCAGAGTTGGACAGTATCAGCAAAGAGTTGATACATTAGAAACATGTATTCCTTGCCAGAAACATGAGCAGAAAGAGCTTGGCAATGATGACTTTCTCTCTGTCTGGAGGAGTAGAGGAATGTGCTGCAGGGCCAGCCTGGACCCAGGAGCCTAGTGCTGTCTCTCTCCCTAGACCTTCCATGGCCCTGGCCCTGGGTGGCGGGCCAGTCACAGTGATGTGGGAATTTATCCATAAACACGTGTTTTCTTTAGCAAGACTCCTAGCTCCTCCTGACAATTTCCTCACGCTGATTTATTGATTTAATTTTTCGTTGGCCATAGTGGTAGTTATAAAATAAATTTACCCCAGGAACAAAAAGAGGATATTTGGGGAATTCATTAAGGCTAACATTGTGCTTGGATGCTAGACTCACTTTCCATCTGCCCAAAACAGCTACATAAAAGAAGCAAGTGACCCCAAGCAAGTGAGAACTAATTGTCTTCTCCATTTATTTTGTTGGGGCGGTGGGAATTGAAGAATGTGAATGTTATTCTTCCCTTAATAGTTAACCTTGGAAATCAAAAGTCAAATGACCCTCACACCCACCACATTTGTCATCGTGTCTGATTTTCAGCTGTGTGTGCCTCTTTTTTTAATTTTGATTTAGCACTCAGAACTAAAAATTGTCTTGAATACGTTTTTCCCTACTCCTGACCCTGTTTTTGTGTGACAAATGACCCCAAAACTTAGTAGCTTAAAGCTGCAAACGTTTGTTATCTCAGCGTCTCTGGTTCAAGAAGCTGGTATGGATGGCTTTGCTGAGGGTGAATGCAGCCCGGTGACTCGCAAAGCCGCAACCCAGCTTCAGGCTGGTGCTGCAATCTCACATGGGAACGCCACTGGGGAAGGGTCCACTTTCAGGTGCATCTGCATGATTATGGGAAAGATTCAATTCTACGGACTTGGATTGAGGGCTTCAGCTCCTAGTTTTCTGTGGACTGGGGCCTCCCCTATGTCTTCACCATGTGGGCCTCTTCACAGGGAAGCTGGCTTCCATGATAGCAAATGAGAGTGAGAATAAGATAGGGCCAGCAAGACAGCAGCCACGGTCTTTTTTAAATCCGATGTCATAAGTGACATTCTATCACTGTTACTGTGTTCTCTTTGTGATAAATGAGTCACATATGAGTTGAACCCATACTCAGAGGTTGATACAAGGACATGAGTAGGAGGAATGTGTGAATCTGTAGGGGTCATAATAGAGGCTGCTTATAAAGATATAATTCCAAATTGCAATCTGATGGAGAGTTATTTTTGCTGCAGTTAAATGCTGTATTCCAAGACGAACTCAATTATCTGTGGTGATGGAGATTTCTTCTTAAGGGTGAAGAAGAAAGAAATTATAGGGCCAAGTAACTGAAAATTGCCCCACCATGGCTAAGAAGGAACCAGAGTTTAAGCCCAGGGTAGACTCAGGGCAGGCCCCATATGTCGGCTCTTGTGGGTGAAGAGACAGGTATTGCTATCAAATGACTACCTGTGAGGGCTCAACTCCTACCTGGAGCCGAAGGAAGAGTTGGTTAAGTTTTGAATGCATGTGGATCTGGGTCCTGGATAAGATGGTAGGAGCAGAAACTGAAGGATACACGTTTGAGCCTTGAGTGCCTTGGGCAAACTGAGCTTTGTGGGCTGGCTGTAGCTGGGCTTGCTAGAACAGCTTTGGCAGTGGTGGAATTTGGGCCTCCTGACGGTTGCTAAGCCTGGGACTGTCACTTGGGCTCATTGAAGGTGGTGAGGTCTCTGTGAACCCTTTTTGTGTCTGAGTGGCCAGTGGTGTTTATGACAGTCACTGGATTAAACCCCATGGATCTGTGGGTGCTCATACCTGATGTCCAGGAGTTGGTGACAGCAAGGGACTGTCAGCAGCATCAGCAGCTGTTCCAGGATAGAAGCCCAGAAAAGTGGCAGTTAACTATGTTGACAAATTTCTGACAGGGCTATCACAGTATGTCAATGTGCATTCTCAAACAATATGTTTCCATCTTTCCTCTTCCCCCCTGTGGTTTGATTGAGAAAACCATAGCGACCAAAAGTGCAAGATTTATACAGATAGCGTAGCAGGGGATTGGGTTATGAGTGGTGGGGGTCCTTTGGGAGGAATTTGCCTTTTAAAACGAGAGGGGAAACAGGTGCTCTGGAAATGGCTTGTAACTGCACGAGGGCGGGGATGGCATTCCTGGAGGGAAAGGTTACTTAGATTAACAACACTCTGCTGAAAATGATGACATCCTGGCTCTGTCATTAAAACAGGTGGCTGTCATTATGGCTGCTTGCTCATAATGGGAAGATAATACAGGCAGAGAGAGATTTATATAGGCCCCAGAAAGATGAAATTGCACATAAAGGAGGAAACAAGGCATAAAGAGGGCCAACTGGGGGGGATTTCTCTCCCCGCAGGATGGCACGTGATACTCATTAATGGTGTAGCATTTGTGTCGCTTTGAGAGCTTATTTTACCTACAGAGCTTTCATTTGTTCAGATTTATTCTGGTGTCATTTGGGAAAGAGTCCCCTCCCCCACCCCTTTGGATGTTTTCCTTCCGTTTAAGATAGTAGTAAGCCTAAAAATTTACTGTGGACAACAAAAGTTACCCCTCTTCTTACCTGATAATTCATGTTGGCTGCATGGGAGATGGATGGAAATTTAGAGTTGGCTCCTGATAATGATGAGGTCGTAAGGGGTTCGGCTGCTGGGTGAGGTTAATGATGGGCCTATGGGCCCTGTTGTGCTTTTCTTAAAAAGGTATAGCTTTAAAAAAAAAAAAAAGTACAAATATGATTTTTATTTTAATAAACACTTCTGTGGTGCTAGTTATTACCAGACACTGTTCTAAACATCTTATAAATGGTAACTCATTTAACGCTTTAAAGTAAATACTGTCTTATGTCCATTTTCAGTGACTTGTCCAAGTTCACACAACCAGTTTGTTGTGGAGTTGGGGTCCCAGCCCAGGCAGACTTGCTTCAGACACCTCTCTCCTAACCATGACAACACACTGGCTACACTATTCACATTTGGTTCATTTTCAGTTTTAAGGGTCACCTAAACTATGCATCTGTCCTCCCTTTGAGTCTCCCTTCTGTTAGGTAAGAACCCATTTTAAAATCGCAGCATGTTGGATGTTGTTGCACTAAAGGTCATTAAGCTATCAGAACTGCACTTAAGCTTGAGCTGACCATGGTGTTTTCCATTTCATGGGCTTCTTTAAAATGTGCAGCACATGTCACAGTCAGACCCTCTGAGCCCTGCTCTGCTTGATGTGTGTACACTCAGCAGAGATGCCCTAACCTTCTAAATCTGTTGGAAGTGCGCACGCGTGCTCTCAAGCATGAAAGATCAACCCAAAGTTTCAGATATACTTTCACATTTACTACAGTTAGCTCCTTCCCTACTTTTACATGTACAGTTGGAAAACCCCCTCTTTGGCCATCCTGAGCACATTTTTCCTAGAGATTTAGAGCTGAGTGGGCACAGATGGAGGCAGAGTAATTTACCCTTTTCCTCCCCATCCCTGTTCACCATTTGACAGAAGACATGAACAGCTCTTTCGCCTTACAAGGCCTAGCCAGATTGCCAAGTAATTACCTTGATTGATGAGGGTGGGAGTAGAAGGCAGTGCAAAACATAATTGTTAACTGAGGATGGTTGGATTATCACTCCTGTAATTTGTAAATCATTTCATGTTGTGTTGGATACCTAACAAGCATATTGCGTGGGTAACCGCGTCTTACTCTACCTTTATGGCCTCAGCGCCTAGAACAATGCCTGACTTTCCATTTTTGTGGACTAGAGAAATGAATGAATAAATGAGTACCCAGGACCTAGGTGCCTAGCACCTGGAGTATTCCGTTATTGAAGAGACTTAAGGATGCCTTAACTGTCTGCTTTCAGGATTCTAGTAGTCTAATAGGACAGCAGTTGATCACTGGATCACAATGGTGTAAGAGAAAGGTAGCGCTTTAGAAGAGAGAGAAAATGCTTTCAGTTTGGAGAACTAAGAAAGCTTTCATAATGAGGGCATTGGAGAGAGCTGGAAGAGGACATGTGCGACCCCAGGAGCATGAGACAGGAATGCTCAGGATGTAGTAGAAAGTTTTCATATCCCCTGTGAGAGTGTTAGATGTGTACAGATTTTACAAGGGACTGTTGAAGCTGGGGCCAGGTTTTGACACATTGTAGGGCACGGTGGCTACCAAGCTGGGGCACTGTGTCTGGTACACTAGGCAGAAACGAACAGCCGAAGATTGCGAAGCCAAGATCACAGCTTGCCCTGGCAAAGTGGATCTTACAAGGATCTGGAGTAAGGGGCAAATCTAGAAGTAGGGTGATCAGTGAAAGGGCTGCTGGAGTTGACCTGAGGAAGAGAAACTGGAAAAAGATGGCAGCTGTGAGAATGGAAAGAAAAGGTATCTCTCAGAGGCATGATTTACAGGAATTAAAATTCTTTGGTAGACAGCAAAAACAAAGGATTGAGTTGCAGCTAAAAGTCTGAACCAGGGTAACTGGTGGTCAAGAAAGAGGGTGGCCAAGAAGAAGAGGAAAAGCTGTAGGGTTGAATTTGGTAGGTGAGAAATAGGAAATCTTAGATGGCACTCTTGCAATCTGGAGAGGTATAGGTCTGAGTTATGGAGCTCCAAGTCATCTCCATGGACGTAACAGTTGAAGAGAGATTGAATCGCAACCGTAGGGGAAAATAAGTGGGATGGGGGATGTGACAATGGCTTGTACAAGTCAACAAGAATAACAGTCATTAATATTTCATGAGCGCAAGGCAGCCAAGAACAGAAACTCCTTTTTCCTCCATGGTGACCAGAATCTAACCCCCACCCTCCCCAGGGAGTCCACAGAGCTGTGTGACTATGAAGCCCACTGGACCTGCTCAGCCCAGGGGGCACATTCACACTAACTCAGAATGACTCTTGGTGGGAGGTCAGGCCTGCCAATCCCCACTGCCAAGTGACCACAGTGGCTCTTATCTGGGTTGTTGGTGGAATTCAACAATCTTCTAACAGGTTTCCCTGCTTCTATCTTTGACTCCTTAGTCTTCTTTCCAACACAGACCAAGGCGCTCCTGCCCTCAGACTCACCAGACTAACAGCCATGCACCTCTAAGCATTCCTGAACCCTCTGCAGTCTGGCTGGGGAGCTTTGCCTCATCACCTGCTGGTCTGCCCTCGGCCACTGTGCCTCAGCTTGACCAGCCCCTCTGCTTCCCTTGCTTCTGTCTCTTTCCTGCCTTGGGGCTTTTACAATGGAATGATCTTTACTCAGAGAGACTCCTGTCTCGCATCCTCACCTCTTTCCAGGGTTTTTCTTAGATGCCCTGTCAGGGAGGCTTTCCATAAAGCCCCTATTTAAAATCACTCTTCTACGCTAACCTGCTCAAGTGAATCTTCCCCACATCCCCACTTCCTCTTGTGATACAGCAGTGACTCTAGGCCATACTGCTGAGGTGGGGATTTTGGCCCTTCTGTTACCCAGATGCTTGGCCTTGGGTTAAAGACATTAACTTATTGAAGCCTCAGCATTCTCATCCATAAAATGGGACATAATAATAATCAGATTTTAATAAGAATAGAATAGGTTCACATATGTGAAATACTTAGAATTCTTGCATGTTCTCTAGTCTTGCATGTTCTCTAGAAGCAGAAGTTCTCTACAAGCTATGGCAATTATTATTCCATAGCACTTACTACCATTGAGAAGCACACTAATATTTGCTAGTTTATTTTTGTTCATTGGTCTATCTTTTTCCAGTATAATATTAGCTCCAGTAAGGCAGACATTTCTTTCTCTTGGTCACTATCATATGCCCAGGGACTAGAATGGGACCTGGCCTATAGTAAGTGCTCAATAAATATTTGTTGAAATAATAATAAACATCATTACTGTTTTTCTCATTTTCATGTCTGGTTTGCTTGACTTTGTCATTAGGCGGAATGGAGTTCATAAGTTCAAAAAAATCAGTTGGGTCAAGATTTTACGATTAGATTTTAACTAGCCATTATAATGCAGTTCCTTCTCTGAGGGTCCTCCAGACACTGCCTCTCACTTCTCAAAACATGTGTCTCTGTGGAATACAAAAGACCCCTGGGTTTCAGTCAGTTCTGGTACTCTAAATATTGGGTCCACTAACTTCCCAAATGCCATGTCTCAGTTCTCAATGGTCCCTAGTAGTTCTGGGAAACAGTGAGCCTTCTCATTCATCCCACCTTTCATGGGCCTGCCTCAGGCTGTAGATGAAGTCACTGAGCTGGTTAGCAGTCACCTTTGACAATACCCTCTGAGCCCCAGATAGCAAATAGTTCCCCTGGCTGGTGGGATAGGCCTGAGTATAGGGCAGAAGTAGATCTGGGTCTGTGATTTTCTTTGTTAGCATGTGCTATGTTCTCCGTCATTCACTGAAATGCCACAAAATTGATACATATCCAAAGATAGTTTCAAACATTCCCTGTGGGACAGTCTAGTGCCTAATTTAGACACCATTACTCATGCTCCCTAAAAGCCCTTCTAAATGTAATATTTTGTCAGAGAACATAGGCACGTCTGAATAGTTCATTTTTCCTGCTACCTGCTCCATGAGAGGCTGAAAGGTAGCATGGGCCGTGGGGGTCCATTGAGGCGCCTAATCAAACTGGAAAAATTGCATGTGCAAAGTGTGGTCTCATCTCCTTATTCCTCTCTGCCCACATAGCACAGTGTAATAAGCTTCTAACACAGTCTAACTGCCACTGCTCTGGACCTCACCAGCAGGGGCGAACTGGAAAGCAATTCGCTTTGCTCCCAGCCTCCATCTGGCTGTAGGTGAAGACACATGGGATGCGCAGTGGAAATTATACAGATGACTCAATACTGCTCACACTAGGCCAACCATCAGAGGGACTAGACTTAGTATAGATCCAGGATCCTGGCCTGCTACCACTGTGGTGCCCACTTCTGTCAATTCCAGCTGGGGCTGAGACTCTGAATGTTACCAGAAACACAAGAAAGTAGATAAGTTCATGTATTCGGGAGGACTTGGGGGAACCACTTGCAGAACACAGCCTGGGCTGTACCTTCAATCCCCAGCAGAGCTCACACTGTTCTCGGTTTCTCTGCCACCATGAAATAACTGAGTTTACACCATGCCATTAAACATAGTTCTTATCTAAAGTAGAAGAATGAAATAGAACAGTCTCAGAGGGATGCTCTGTGTGTTAGGTCTAGAGCTTTGTGACCTTGAAGGAAACACTTGGGTGAACCCTAAACTTTGGGGCTGCTGCCTTATGATGGCACCTTCTGGCTTGGCCATAAAACTTGATATTCTGCTGCTTTATCAAGCTTTTTCTTTGTTTGTCGGCCTCAGCCTTTTCTTCCTTTGACTGAATTAGCTGTTTTTAGAACATTTCAGAGGGTCCCTAGGATGTTCAGAGGCCAAAGATAAGTCTGCTCATCCTTCAGCTGGGGATATGGAACTCATTTTCTGCAACAGACTTCATAGTTTACTTTGTGCCCCAGTCTGAACCTCCTGGCATGTCCCTTTCTGTCTCTGCCTGCCCACATCCCTCTCTAAGACAAGCAAACTACCTTTCACAAGGATAACATGTTTTACCTTCTAAATCATGGGCCCTTTCAAACTCCCATGGTTCTTCCTTCTTAATGTGATCAAATCCCTGTTGGAATTCTTTGTCCAAGACATTGACTGGTGCTGGCTTCCTGAAAATATTCTCAATTGCTTCTGTACTTACCTAAAAGAGGAGGTGCCCAAAGTGGGAGCAACTTCTCTATGTATTACAAATATTGCTTTGGAATATTTGGAATAGTTCCCCCAAATGAACATACATACAGTAGGTTAAACTAGTATTTATTCAAAGAGAATCAGAGGGGAAGGAGGGACAGTCTTCAAAGGGAGGAGATTTGGAGTAAAAAATATTTGGCATGTGCTATGACCTGAATATTTGTGCCCCCTCCTCAGTATTTGTATGTTGAAATCCTAACCCCCAAAGTGTTAGTGCTAGTGGCTGAACCTTTGGGAGGTGATTAGATCATGAGGGTGGAGCCCTCATGAATGAGATTAGTGCCTTTATAAATGAGGCTCCAGAGGAACCCCTTACCTCTTTCATAATGTGAAGATACAGTGTAAAGGTGCCATTTATGACCCAGGAAGAGGGACTTTAAGAGAACATGACCATGCTGACACCTTGAACTTGGACTTCCCACTCCAGAACTGTGAGAAATAAATTCCTGTTGTTTCTAAGCCACCCAACAAACACATGTGGCATTTTGTTATAACAGCCCAAATGGACTAAGACAGCATGGGAAGACTCCCCTCCTAGAACTTGAGGGTGCCCCATACAGGGGTGCCCTCCTTCTTTAAACCTGTCTCATCCAATCTTCTCCAAATTCATTTCTTTCTCACATTCTTTCTTTCTTCTTTAATTTCTGTCCTGCTCCCAAAGCCCCTGCATTTTCTGGAACTACCTATCAGTCCCAAAAAGGCTGTGACTTTAAGGGGTCTCTTCCAAACCTTGCTTCACCACTGTGGACAAGAGAGAGGGGACACAGAGAATGAAGTGGAGTACAGGGTGGCAGAACAGAGGATGGCAGGAGGGATCTTACTCAGGGGTTCAGATCATTGTTCTCTCACCTAGAAATTCACTGTGCTCATAGCACAAGGACCAACTTCTGGCTGAAAGAAGTTATCTTAGGTTGACAGAACTTTGACTTTTTATGCTAAAAGAGCATTTCTCCTTTTTCTGACCTTGGATTCCTTGAGGGGCATTTCTGATGACCTTGACAATGCAGGAGCCTGCCTCATCATTCCTGAGTTTATCCCCATCTACAGGAGTGGGCTGGGGAGGGTAAGGGGTGGGTTGGTGAACGTACTTGTCCGTCTTAATTGTTTCCAGGCTCCATCTTGTGTTCTTTTTTTTTTTTTTTTTTAAATCTTGTGTTCTTGAACACAGTGGAAGCTTGAGCTGGTGAAGTACCATGATCTGAACAGTAGTAGTTCAAGCGTGTTCTCTATCTTTGAATTACTAGCGCCCCGAGGAACATTACTGAAGGAACAGAGAGGAAAGATGTTGCAAATGACAGTGTGGTGACTCGCAGCCTGTTAGGATCATCTGTTTCTGTCCACGGTACTAACAAACACTGGTGGAGTGACTGGGGCAAGTCACTGTTGAGATTTCAGATAGGAGCCTGGACAAAGGGCAGTGGAGCTATGCGATCTTCTTGTAAATAGTAGCAACCTCAGGGATAGATGAATGTGGTTTGTAATATTCTGTTGTTGATTTGGGGGTAGGGAGCATGTATGATTTCTTTAATATTAGTAGGCTACCAGGGGCTTCCTTTTTTAGGGAAGTATGGAAGAATCGTAGCATCTCAATAGGGAGATATAAAGAGTGACTGATGCCACCCTATATTGGAAATTGGGTACCAATTACTTATTTATCATTTTTGCATATAAAATTGCAACTCATGTAATTAAATTGCCTCAGGGCAGAAGTACAGAACATAAAAGTACAGTTAAAATGGGTATGACAGAATAGCAGCAGCCATCAGCACATATTAAAATACTTACTGTTAAAAATGCCTCTCATGAAGGTAGGTCATTCACAGCTTCCTACCATCTAGTCTTGTGCCAAACAAGAGTAGAATTTCAGTGAACAACAACTTGTAAGTCAAGTTTGAGCATAGTCAGATTTTAGCCTATGTTTTGAATACATAGCAGCAGCTATACTCTCAAGGTAGTATTACGGTAAATCATGAAATGGCTCATGTCCTTTTTTATTTCATGATGTGCTATTTAGCTAGACCCTTGGTGCCTCCAAAAGCCAGTCACCAAAACCATCGGAAGAAATTCTTCAAACCTACTGGGAACTCACCTTCAGTGCCATCGTCCTTTATTGGAGTTCCAAATGGTTAAGCCCTAATTTTAATGAGCATCTGTTCAGTGAACAGCCTCGAGCTAAGGAGGAGGGTGACTAGGTGGGTGAGCACAGCTTCATGCTATTATGTTCCCCAATGACATTGGGGATTGAAAACCGTAGCCCTCCCCAATTCTGTGCCTCTTGTTCAGTCTTTCCAGTTGAGCTGGTGTCTGCCTCTGAAAGCCCACACTTTTCCCCTGGGGCAAACAGGAAAGAAGGAGGTTTGTGCTTTTTCCGTTGAAATCACACTAGAGGCCATAGAGAGAGAAGAGGGGAAAAAAATAAAGACATTACCTTCTGTTCTGTCCCTCCCAACCCCACATCTGTCCCCCTGAGGCCCAGAAGCCCAGATGTAAGGAAGCCACGGCCCACTGTCCAGGGCTCTACCTTGTGTGGAGAGAAACGGCAAATAGCACCAGGATGGCCCCAAGCCAGGGCAGTTTTCTGGGTCATGTTGGATATGTGGCTGCCCTTGGGCATGGGAGTGAAGGCCCCAGAGCTGTTCTGCAGGTGTCCAGGGAGAATACTTGTGGCTGTTTTCACACTCAGGAAATAGCAGCAGTAATTACGATGCCCAAATTACTGTCTAGGTTGTGCGTTTTCAGGAAAGAGCCATGTCATAACAGACTCTTAATCCTTACCTGTCAATTTTGCACCTGTTACACACTTTTCTCATCACAGCTGTACAATCAAGACCAACTTGGAAGAGCGAAACTCTCATGCCTTTGAAAAATGGAGTATTGGACCATACCCCAAAGGAAAGAGCCACAGTTGCACATGGCTTTGCATTTGGAGCCTCCTGGGGTGAAGAAGGCAAGCGTTAGAGAAGGGAGACAAAAAGAGAAGAAAGATAGGAACCAGAAAGGTGCTGGGCCATAATCCCCTGGGAAGTGACCTTTACTGGGAAGTTCCAGAATCTGTGTTTATTGTCCCCATCTCTACATGAATATGGAAACATGTATCTTTGTCTATCCATACCAATTTATTTATAAAACATTACTGAGTATGAGTCAGTCCAGAAAAAGGGATTATGGTTATTTAAGTGGCTACTTTAATGTTATTTTTAATCAGGCATTTGTAAAATGTAATTATGGTCAATGGCTTTATGGGAGCGAAGTGTGATTTAAAAAAGTAAGCACAGATAGGATGGAGGAGTGATGCTCTGATGGTTGTTCACTGTTTGGTCCATGTGTAATTAATTTTCCTCATTTTTCTGATAGTCAGGCATCCAGAGTAATCTCTACATTTTCCAAGAGCCCAGGTTTGATGGTAGTAAATAGTAAAAAGTGATGGGAGAGAAAAACAGATTGGTGAGTTGTTTCAGATGTCTATATAATAGAACAACTGTAATAAAAATGCCATCATCTACATATTGCAGGAAGATAGAACACAAGACAATGCTCATCACGGATGAATGGTTAGTCTCATTCTGTCCTCGAGCCATAATCAATTGTACATCATTAACAAGACACAAAATCTTTACTAATTAGCTTTTATGATTTTATTGTTATTGCATGGAGGCATTTAAAGCATTGGAGATAAAGGAAATAGGATGCCCACAAAAGAAAGGAATTCTTTGAAAAAAAAGGGAAATAAGGTCCCACTTCCCATATCATCTTCAGAAATGTTCACTTACTATTACCATAAGCAATTTTTAATTCAATTCACAGTGAAGGTTAATATTTTTAGTAAATGAGTGACAATTGTTGAGAAGAAAGAAAAGAATATTGAGTACACATTCATACCAAGAAAATTGAAAGAAATCCACCTGCTGAAGTTACCTAACAAGAATCATTATACATTTTTTCTGTTTGAAATCTTCAAAGCTGTCTTTTTCCTATCCTACATATAACTTCTTATAAACTGTTCTTCTCTAAATACATAAAGTAAAATTTAGCCAATTAAAAAGAGTTACATTTATACCTTCTACCAAGTTCCATTTCCAGTGGACCAAGATTTAAATGCAAAATATAAAACAATAAACTAATTGAATCCAGGGAAGAGTTCTGGTGTAACATCACAGTGAGAAAGTCTTTTTAAAACCATGATACAAAACCCAAAGCCATTAAGGATACGTGAGAAAAATTCAATCCCAAAAAGAAAATTCTTTATGGCATACTAAGAAATTCAGAACAAAACAGCAATAAACAAAGAAAAAAATTAATGACAAGCTAGAAAAACATATTTGCAATTTATATTACAGACCAAGGTCTGCTATCTTAAATATATAAAGAGCTGCTATAAATCAAAATGACAAAGAGCTACAAACCAGTAGAGAAACAGGAAGTAAAGGATGTGAATAATCATTTCCCAGGAAAGGATAGTCAAATTGTCCCAAAACATAGGAAAATATGCACAACTGTTTGCATAAAAAGGTGAATACAAATTAAAATACATGGAGATACCACTTTTAATTGTCAGATTGGCAAAGATCAGAAAGTTTGACAAGAGACTGTGTTAATGGGGGCATGAGAAACGGGCGCTCTCATTGCTGATCTGAATATAAATTGGTACAAAATCTATGGAGAGCAATTTGGCAATTTCTGACAAAATAACAAATGTGCAAACCCTCTGATCCAGCAATTTCACTTCTAGGAATTTATCCCATAGATACATTTGTGTGAAAAGATTTATTTAAAAGTTATCTATTGCTGCATTGTCTGTAAAAGAAAATGCTAGGAAACAACCTTAATGCCCCTCAATGGAGGACTAGTTAAATCATAAAACATCAGTCAGTGCAGTAGTATGTTTCTGTAGAATAAAAATGAGGACATTTTTTATGTAAGGATTTGGAAAAAATCCCCAAGATATATTGTTAGGAAAAAAGAAAAAAACAATATGTAGTGAAGGACACATAAATAAATATGTTTTCAAAAAGGGAAACTATCATACAGATGTATTCATTGTTTCAAAAAGACAAATGCTAATTCATAGTTCTTAAAAAACTAACTCCTTGTTACAAAGGTTCCACATAGCTAGCACTTCTGTCATTTCTATTATCTTTCCTTCTAGTTTAAGCACTCTGTATATAAGGACAAGCATACATTTTATTTATTTGTTTATTTATAAATTAAGACATGGACTTTGAGCTTTTGGAAAAAGGAAAGAAGCAAAAGAAAAAAGATTTAATCTAATATGACATAGATTAATTCTTTTCATATCAATTAAGACATTCATTGGATAGAAATAAAATTTTCTGCACTTATGCTTTTTAATTCCTAAAGCTGAAACTAGATCAAAGAAAAAAATTTATCATTAATAAGCTGATGGCCAAACGTGCAACTTCTGCTTATTAGGCAGTAAATATCCTAAAGGCATAGATTTCTATGTTTATTTATTTTCACTCTTTAAAAATTTTTTTCTATTACCATTTATCTCTTTAGATCCCTCTCCCCCTACAATCACCACAATATTGTCCATGTTTATGAGTCCTTTTTACTTTTTGCTCAGTTCCTCCACCCAATGATGCCTGCTCTCTATTCTATGAGTTTGTCTCTATTTTGCTTGTTAGTTCAGTTCATTAGATTCCACATATGAGTGAAGTCATATGGTATCTGACTACCTTATTTCACTTAGCATTGTTGATGGCCTGCTAGAGCTTTCATGGCTCTGTCTTTACAGATAAGAAAACTGAGACTCAGAGAAGATAAGTAACTTGCTCAAGGCCACGTGGTTAAGAAATTGCAAAGCCAGTGTTTGAACCCAAGTCTGTCTGGGTCTTAAGCACATGTGCCCTATCTAGCAAGTATGCCTTGCCTGCCTCTAGAGGCACTTGTGAACTGAGGAAATGGCGTTTTCACCTCTGGCTGGTGGGCTTTGCAGCTTCCTAGGCCTTGTCTCAAATCTATTGATCTGACTCTTCAGAACCCTTCAGAATAATCTTTATGTGTGGGCTTTTCAAAGTTCCTTGGATGAGCCTTGCCACAGAGAGGCTCAGAACTGCTGCCACTCAGGAATAGTAATAATAGCACACACTCACATTCAATCATTTCATCATTAGACAACCATGTGGAGTAGCTACTGTCTCCGAGGCAGTAGCTCACCCCGAGAGAGAGACTAAATAGTTAGCCCAGGTCACACAGCTAGTGATGGAGCCGGGCTGAGATTTAAGGCCAAGTAGTCTGGCTCCCAGACTATTACCCGTTATGCTATATTCTTAGCCACATACTGTGCTCCTGGACAATAATTCCACAAGACAAGACTTTGGGATATTGTTGTAGGGGCAGGCTGGTGTTCATTTAGACTGAGCTAAAAGGGACCACAGGAGTTTCTTCCTATTCCTCATAAGGAAACCTGTCTCAGGGAGGCAAAGGGTGACAGTTGTTTAAAAGCTTAACCCAACTCCCTGCTTCCTTCCAGGCCCATCACTGCAAATCAAGTCATCATTTGGGATTGTTCAGACCTATGTTAGGGAAGATTACGCTTGTTAGAAAGAAATGGAAAAGAAAGGGCAACCTAGGATCTATTTGCCCTGGCATTTAAAGTTGTCTTCTGTGGTGGGATCAGTTTACAGACATTTTTATAGCAACATCCTTCTCCCCCCCTTCCCCCCGCCGCCCTGTGTTTGATGGGGAGCTTACTGAACGTTGATACTGAGTTATTTTACTTTATGGCTGCCACAAAACAGCTCTTAATAATAAGTGAATGAAAGCTTATAGTCTCTGCACTTTATTTCTTCAAAAGAGGACTGCGCATAGTTTTCAAGCCTTAAGATTCTTTTTAGAGACAATGGTTTGCTGTCACAAGCAAACAATGTTCCAGGTGCCATATTTACTTAGATATTTATCTCTTTATAGCTGTAATTCTCCCCTGGGTTGCAACCATTCCATGGTCTCAATCTTGGGAATAGCCCACACTTGGATCAAATCCTGTTTCTGCTTCTAATAAGCAATGTGACCTGAAGCATGTGTCTTAACTTCTCTAAACCCCGGTTGTGACACTTAATGGTATCTACTGGGCAGAATTATGAGGCAGGCGGCTAGGTGAACTGCCATTTGTGAAGTATCCACCAAAGTGGTTTGTGCCTGGTTGATGTCCCTTAAACTTAGATCCTCATATACTGACACAGACTCAGTGGTCCCAGCTCAATTCTCTGAGCTGGACTAAGTCTAGAATCTTCTGCAGGCAGCTTCCCAAGTATTTAAAAGCAACTATCTTCTCTTCTGAATGCCCTCCTTGCTTCAGCACTCTGGAGTTCTTGACTTTTCCATATATGATTATTCTTAGTCTCTTTATCATTTAACCAGTTTTGCCACTAATTTACACAACTGGTTTATGTGTTTAGCTATGACCTAAGGTACTGGTTAATTTATTGAAAGAAGTCTATTACTAGTAATGGTACCCTAGGGCTGTGATAGAATTAGGGTTCTTTTTGTGTGCATGTGTCCTCAGGGAACTATTCACTCTGAAGGATGATCCCAGAATGCCTTTTGTTTGAATGTTGAGGATGAATTAATTCATCTGTAAAGCAGTGTAAACTAAGGAAGTAAGAAACCCATTGGGATTAAACAGGTTGTGCTTTAAGAAACTATTCAGTCCTGGTGAATTGTTGAACAGTGCCTTTCCTCCTCTTCTCCTCTCCTCTCTCTCTCTCTCTCTTTCTCCCTCCCTCCCTCCCTCCCCAGTCCCCTCCTTCCCTTCCCCACCCTCTCCCTTCCCCTTTTCTCTCATCCTGTCTCCCTAGAAAGGAATAAGACAAGTCATACGCAGGTCAAGATCAGTCAGTGAGCTCTGGGAGGGGGGAAAACTAATATTCCTTTTACCCTACTAAGCTCTGGCTAGCCTAATAATCAAATTGACATGAGACAGACTAACGGGAGAAAATAACCAAATTTAATTCATACGTAATTACATATGTACAGAAATCAGGCAGTTGAGGCTTATATGCCATCTTGAGCTAAGGTGAAAGAGGGATGATGGTTAGAACTTCCACAAGACAGTAGGCAATTCACAGGCAACTGAGGAGGAGCAAACATTTGGTAAACAAATTTTTGCCTGATCACACAGAGGTGCCTTGAATAAACAGACTTTGCTAGGTTCTTCCTGTCTGCCACACTCAGTTTATATTATGCTAAAGTGATAGCTCCCCTTTAAATGGGTTTTCCTATCTGAATTTCTTTAGACAAATAAGTAGGAGGGTCTTTTTAAGTCTTTTGTTTCTTAAAAAAAAAAAACACTTAAAATAATCAACATTCAAAAAAAAGTGTACAAACTCTATTCCCCCTTAACCTCTTACCAACAGAATACTTTGAATGATGACTTCCACTCTCCCCACTCATAGTAAAATGACTCATAATTTACCAAGTTGTTTAGCTTTTATTTCTACTCAGCACAGCTCTTCAAGTGTTTGTAGCTGGGGGACATAAACCTTTTCCTTACAAACTAAATTTTCCAGTTTCCCGATTGGAAGATCATATTGGGATCATGTTCTCTACTGCATTTCCTTTGCGCCATGCCATAGTGATACTATGACACAAAACACTAGAATCACTTCAGATGGTTTAAAAGAAAGTCATTTCATGAAGTACAACTGTTGTTAGTGCCTCTCTTCTCATTATGTGTTTCCGAAGAGTGCTGGGAGTTCAGGAATGTTTATGAAGTGTTCAGCAGGATGGTATGAAGTGGACAGATTACATGTGAATCACTGCTAGCCCTGGCTGGTGTGATTCAGTGGATTGGTGCCAGCCTGCGAACCCAAAGGTCGCTGGTTCAATTCCCAGCCAGGGCACATAACCAGGTTGCAAGCCAGGCCTCCAGCCAGGTGTGTAACTGGAGGCAGGTGAAAGGCAACCATACATTGATGTTTCTTTCCCTTTCTTCCTTCCTCCCTGCCTTCCTCTCTAAAAATAATGAATAAAATCTTTTTTTTTTTTTTTTTTTTTTTAATGTGAATCACTCCTTAGGAGTAAGTCATTGAGGACAGTTGAAAGCTCTACTTCATCAAGGAAGTGTTTAGACCAAAATAAGCATTGTGTCTGTCTCTGTGTCCATCTGTCTAGAGAGCAGGATGTATATAGGGAATTGAGCAAACTTCAACAAGAAAGAGAAGCTTGTTCAAGCATGAGGGAGACATTTCACTGAAATCTGTGCTTGGCTTCTTCCCAGTAAGTGCTTCTCCTGGGCTTTGCAGCTGAATTCTCAGGGCTCTCTCCTCAGAAGTACTGTGTGTACCAACCCATAGAACAAATGGTGAAGCCAGGGAAATGGAAGTGAGAAACCCAGCCATCTGCCCAAGAAATTTTGCCCCCCAATGAAAGGTTCTCCAGAGCAAGCATGTGGACCATGGAGCACTCTGGCAAAACTGTGGCAGGGCCTCTGATTTCAAACTGCCCTCCCCTCCACTCTGAGTTGTCACCTCATTGCTCCATCTTTCAGATATACTAGAAAACAAAAAAAGAATAGGGCCACAATATCACTACAATGTGTGTGTGTGTGCACACTACCTTGTTTGGCATGTCAAAAACTGGGCCAATGCATTTTTCTAATCCCAAGAAGTCCCCGATCCAGTTTAATGTGCCATGGCCTGAATGTTTACAACTGCCTGAAATTCAGGAGTTGAAATCCGAATCCCCAAAGTAGTGGTATTTGGAAGTCAGGTCTTTTGGAAAGTGATTAGGTGGTAAGGATAGAGTCTTCTTGAATGGGATTAGAGTCCTTATCCAGAGAGAGAAGAGAAAAGATGTTTGTCAGCCGTGTGAGGACATAGTTCAAAGATAACCATCTACAAACCAGAGAGAAGGCCCTCAATAAGAGTTGGCCCTGCTGGGGCTTGATCTCAGACTTCCAGCCTCCAGAACTCTGAGAAATAAATGTTTGTTGTTTAAAGTACCCTATCTGTTCCCCAGCTGGTTGGATGTTGTTTCACAAAAGGCCACAGGACAACATGACTGGGTTGTAGATTCGGTCCCAGGTTGGAGCGCATACAGAAGGCAACCAGTCAATGCTTTTCTCTCACATCAATGTTTTTCTCCCTCTCTTTCTCCCTCCCTTCACCTTTCTCTAAGCTCAAAAGTTAAAATTAAAAAATTTTAAAGTTCCCTGTATGTGGTATTTTTGTTCTAGAAGCCCAAATGGAGCATGACAAATAACTTTTGTGGCACTTCATAGCTCTGGCCTTCTGCATAGCAGTGAACAAGGTCATCCATTTTATTATGGCCCACTACTTTCTAAATAGCATTTTCCTTTTAATGGAAAACTGTGATTATCTTTAATAAATATTTACTATACATTTAAAATTCTTTGAGTTCTACTCAGAAGAAAACAAATTTTAAAAAACTTACATGCATCTCAAAAAGGAGACTGATAAGACTCCAATTGGGCGATTTGTCCAACCAACATGGAAAACCAAGCTGGGATACCAGGAGTGTTCTTAAATTTCCAGCCTGTGCTATTCAGTGTAGTTCTGCTGTCTTCCTAGGATTAAATATTACATCTTTCCTCCTCAGATATTTCTGGTTGATCTGCAGAAGGTACTGTCATCACAGTTATTGTCTGGCCTTTTCAGAGAGAATGACCCTATACCCTAGAGGGAATTACCTTGGATTATTTTCCTTTGTTTAAAAAAAAAAATGTTTTTCAGTCTTCTGGATGAAAAAGCATGAAGTAGGTGCAAATTGTTACAGCATTGAATTATCGGTTTCCTTTTCAATTAGCACCAGTAGCTGTCACCTTGCGTGACCCAAACTGAAAAAGAATTGTCATCAACACACTTTTATTCCAACACAGTGGTTACCATATACACACGAAGCTGCCAGGATTCCTGCTGCAGGCTTCAAAACCCTTCAGCCATTCAAGATGGTTTTAAAGTACATTTTGGATTTTGTAGCCAGATAGTAAAGTTCTTAGCCAACTTTTCAGCCTGTGGCATACTCCTTCAGGGGCATATTGGGGCTCTAGCAGCAAAAGATGTTTACAACCGAAAGCTTTCTGTTAACTGTGTTGCAGAAACAGTGGTGGAAGAATTCAAAGCAACTCCACTTCTCTCTGTATTCCTACCCATCTTTAGTGGCAGTCATCGTTCTCCAAATCTTTATATCATTCAAACCACTGAACCAATGGGCTGCCAAAAAAAAAGCAAAACAGAAAACCCAACTAACTGTTTTTCCTGTTTTGTCACCTGCCACACAGTAAAAACAATATACTGTTAAAGCTAGTTCAAACATTCTGTCAACTGGGAACTTCTATTAATTAATATAGCCATCTCACCGGACAGAGTGAGGGGGCTCAGGAAATATCTGAAAATGTTTTGAGTCATCAGGGAAGGATTAAAATATGTTTAGCATTGTCTTAGTGTTGAGTGTGGTTTATTGCATTCCATATATTACAGATTGGTAATGCATACCTAGTATTCTTTTAAAGATTTTATTCATTATTTTTAGAGAGAAGGTCAAGGATGGAGGAAGAAAGGGAGAGAAACATGAATGTATGGTTGCCTTTCACCTGCCTCCAGCTACAGACCTGGCTGGAGACCTGGCTTGCAACCTGGTTATGTACCCTGACTGGGAATTGAATCAGTGACCTTTGGGTTCGCAGGCCACATACCTAGTATTTTTGATAATACCCTATTAAATAGAATGTTTAGTTTGACACAACACCCCATCAAACAGAGCATGGACAGTAGCAGAGACCCCTTGTTATATCTGGCTGGTTGTACCACTCAAGGCCAAGTTCAGTCATTCTTATTTTATACAGGAAACCTCATAGGTATGAGTTAGAATCTAATTTCTTTTTTTCTTTTAAATTGGGGATTAGCTTTATAGATTTAAATACACCAGGCATTTTTTAGAGGGAGCTATTATAACTAGTCGTGCCCTTTGACAGATGATTCCCTGCTCCTAAATTTCTCAAAGAACAGCATTCTCTTTGGCTAACAGGATTAAAGAGAACAGGCAGGCAAATTCTTCCATTGCTTTAACTCTGCCTGTTTCCTTAGCACAGCCCCCAGCTGCTTGAGTTTGAATTCCAATACGATCTGGTCTTACAAGTAACATTTTTAGGCCTGAGGAAGGCCAAAGAGTTAATTTGGAATTGAGGGGCTTCTATTCTTTCCCTTAAAAAAAAACACAAGATACTGTTCTTTAAATAGGTGAGGGGATTTAGAGTAGGGAGATAATGATCTCCAGTTTTAAAGGAGACCCAAAGGAAAGCTGACCTCATTTTATTGACAGAAGATTACACTGTTTATTTTTAGTTTGTGATACTGACTTCTTGAAGAGGAAAAACAAAAAAATACATTGTGAAGTGGTATTGTGTTAAAAAAGGAGTCCCTGACATTCCCATCCAGGTAAATTTTTTTCATTTGACTAATTTAACAGTGGTTCCAGGAACACTGAAAATTTAGCTTAGTTTTCTTTTTTAAAGACATTTGAACATTTTTCCACGTTATTTAATTTGGGCTTTTAAAGTTCATCTGTTGTCTTCCTGGGCATACTTTTCATACTTTTTCCTTATTTTTCTCCCTCAGATCTTTTGTCCTATTCAAGTATGAATAAAACACAAAGTCTAATAAAAAATTAGATAAGGCTCTTTCTTTGCGCGCTCTCTCTCTTTTTTTCTTTCTTTCTTCTCTCCCATTTTTAACCCACAGGCCTCATGGTACCACTTAGTGGAGATTTCAGAAGAAACATATTGGAATGTCAAGTACCAATCCCATACATAGCCTTGCTCTGTTTCCAATCCTATAGCCCTACTCTGAAGAGCTCTTGAAGATACTGCTGGTTATAGAGTAACACCATAATTCTGCCATAAGAGGCTTTTTGCTTGAAGTTACAGAGACAAAATATTTTACTGTAATAAGAAATTTCCTTTTTAACAACTAGAGTGAGAAACTAGAAGGAAGAGGGGAAATGATAGGGGAAAAGTAAGAAACAGAATTTGATATTTCTTTTGAGCACTCCAAAAGTCTGCCAAACCATTGATGCCGGAGTGGTCGTCTGAACCCTGTGTTTCAAGGGTCATGTCTTCATCAGTAGCGAAATACCCTCCTGGTAAGTCAAATGGGTTAACCTTCTGTGTAAGCAAATTCTATTTTTCTTCTAGTCCACACTTAAGGTTTTCATCGTTAACCTTTTTTGCTTAATGACATCTTTAACATTTCTTGGCACCGAGGGTTAGAGCCGTGCCTTGCAATTTGTCAGAAGTGTACTTACAAGCAATCCATGAATCTAAAAACTGGAGAAACTTCTGTGAAGAATTATTGAGGAGCAAACACTGGCTAGCTTTTGCCTGACAGTTTGAAATCTTTACATAATATGTGTCTTTATCACTTCCATTGTATCAGATAAATAGATGATTGATAGATAGATGGATGATAGGTAAATCATTATTCTTGTGAAAGCTTTTACTCATTAGTTTATTGGAAAACGATAAGGTAGTTTGTGAACTTGGGCTTAATTTATGAATTTTGGGTAAGAGCGCTGAATTGAAGTCATAGTAAATGTCACATTAATAGGTACAGGTGCCTGTCTAAGGTGAAGAAAGGGGTTTAACCTGAGGCTGTCACTCTGATCATGTTGATTCCAGTTTAATGCAGCAATGAATTTTCAGTTTTTCCTCTTCTAAGATATTTACCTACCCCTAGAGCAGGAGTGCCAAACTCACTTTCATCAGGGGCCACATGAGCCTTGTGGCTGCCTTCAAAGGGCCGAATGTAATTTTAGGACTGTATAAATGTAACTACTCCTTAGTTGAGCCAGGTAGAAACAAGATGCTGGGCCCAAGGTAGCGGGCTGGATAGAACAAGGTGGAGGGCCGGACTCGGCCCACAGGCCTGTGTTTGCCACCCGTGCCCTAGAGGCTCCTCATGAGCAGGTTGTTAAGTTCTCATCATATAAAAATTCAGAAAGATCCTCTCCTACACGAAATCTAAATTCTAATATAGACCAGATTCTAAAGTCTAATGCCATATGCTCCCACTCAGCCTGAAAGCATAAATTAGAATCAAGAAGATATTAGACTAGATGTCTTCATTAGCATCATAAAGCATGGGTAATAGAAAAGAAATAACAGCCTTTGGATAATATTATTTGCAATTATTAAACAAACTTATAATTAAAACCTCCTTTGAAAGCTATGGTATTTCTTCAGCTTACTAGATAAATTCTAAAATCTCTTCAGGCTCCCCCTTCTCCATCCTAAACACAGTGGTTAGAGTGAATTTGATCATGTCTATAAAAATGCTTTGTTTATCAGAATCTAGTGCTATGTTATAAGTGATTAGGAGATAAACTGACCACTTTTTGAAAGTGATTTAACACTTTTAAAGCTGTCAAGGACTTTTGAGATGTCCTTGAATGCCTTGGAAAAAGGTAAGTTAGTAAATGGTACTTTCATAACTTAAAAGAATTAATGGCCCTGGCTGGTGGCACAGTGGATAAGGAGCCGGCCTGTGAACCCAAAGGTTGCTGGTTCGATTCCCCAGCCTGGGCACATAACCAGGTTGCAAGCCAAGTCTCTAGCCAGGTCTGTAGCTGGAGGCAGGTGAAAGGCAACCATACATTGATGTCTCTCTCCTTCTCTGCTTCTCTCCTTTCCTCGCTCTCTGGAAATAATAAATAAAATCTTTTAAAGAAAGGAATTAATGACCACCAAAAGTGAGCAAATTATTTCTTTTTTAGTTTTAGAATCAGACCTATAAAATTATACATGAAGTCATCACTTTTCAAATGGGTTTGATTTTATGTCATTTCAGCAACTTAAAAAAACATCATCTTGAGAGTAAAAGAAAGCCTGGAGTTTTTGATTTGTCTGTTGTACATTTTCAGGCACATCTCCAGAAGGAATAAGAAAATAGATTTTAAAAATTTTAACCCGAATATGAACCTTCCCTTCTTCTATTATCTTTTTAGAATCAACAAAATTATTGAGCCTCTCATGCAGAAAAAATGCAACTCTTTAGACCAAACAATAATAATAACAATAATACCAGATATCTAATTTTCTTTCATACAGTGTTTTAAACCTTACAAAATGCTTTTGCATCCCACTATCTCATAGTGTCAATTATGAATTAGCAACAAAGGGCTTTTTTACTCCTGGTCAATAGAAAAAGATTTCAGCGAGGCATGAAAAAACTCTCTTAGTTCTCACAATGGTTTAATACTGGCCTGGTTTCTTGAGAAAGGCTGTGGCATCATTTTTCTTTGATAATAAAAACAAAGCACAGTTAGAAACATGATTAAATTTACCCCAACCCAATTCTTGGAGTACAGGAAAAATGGCTTTTACCTCTTTTTTAAAAATTATTTTTCATTGTTATTCTGTTACAGTTGTCTCAATTTTTCCCCCTTTGCCTTCCTCCACCTATCCCCTCCCTCAACACTGTGCCTCTACAACTAGTTCCCACATTATTATCCATGTCCTGGGGTCATTCAAATGTGTTCCTTGTCTAGTTCCCTTCCCCTTCTTGTTTATCATTTACTAGAAAAACATCTTACCTGCCTATCAACATTAATTTTATATTTGTAAGGCAAACACTGAATCATACCTGAAGCAATATAATCCAATGAGTAAGGTCCTTTCTCATGAATGTCCTGTAGTACTGTTTGATTTGCATAAATGTATTTATTGTCTAAGTTTTCTGTTCGTTTCATGTGTGAGTTTCTCCAACTTGATAGAAAACTCTTAAAAGACAAGACTCATTCATGGAGCTATTTTTGTACCCTTCACAGGGATTATCACAGATAGGGTGGCTTTAATCGACCCATGATTGATACAACCTCTGGCCTAAAGATAGTAGACACGTGAAATCAGGGGTTCCTCAACTTGAGCATGGGTCAGAGAGAAAGCTTGTTAAAACACAGTTCTGGGCCCTCCCCTTCAACTTTCTGATTTAGGAAGTATGGAGTGGGACTGAATAATTTGCATTTCTAATTGGTTCCCAAGTGATACTAATGCTGCTGGTCCTATGACCATAATTTGAGAATCATTGCATTAGATTCATGTTAAAGTCTCCTTCAAATTTAATTTGATGAAATTTAAGATCTGTACCAATTTTTAATTGGGATTCAAGAGCACACAGCATCATTATTTATAGAAATGAATGCAGTTAAATCCACAAGTTAAAAGTTGGGAACTAACTGCTAAATCCACAAGTTAAAAGACCTAAAAGAAATGAAGCGGGGCTTCAGATTAATCAAGCTATGAATGAATAACTCGAACTGATTAATGATAATTTTCTAAATGAAGATGTATCCCACACCATTAGCACAGCTATTATCCAACTTATAAATGGATCATCTTCCAAAGTTTATTTGGGGTCTGTTATGTGAAGCTCAAAATGTGTTTTATCATAGAAGGATTTTGATAAACAGTTGTAGCAGATGTCTTTCTGACTCATAATTTACCCAAAGATAATAGTACCATGGGTCCTAATCCTGGATTTCTAAGGGGAAAATTTTAGATTTACAAATTTGTATCACCACCAACTAAATTAAAGACTAGGGAGGAAGGAGTTGGAAGTTTCATTTTGAACATACTGTCTGAGTTTTCTTTGGCACATCCCCGTGATGTCCACTATACATCTTTGTGGAGATATCCCCGCCTCACTGCAGTTTCCATCTGTTCTTCTCTTTTTATTTTATTTTATTTTATTGTTGTTGTATTACATCCATCCCCTTTTTGCTCCCCTCTGTCCCCCCACACA